>CAJVPZ010002221.1:0-12816 GCA_910592135.1 Racocetra fulgida | reverse complement strand
GAAATTTTGATTTATACTTGAGTAAATTTATTTGTTTTTGATTATTTCTTTAGTTATTTTATAGTATTTTTGTTTTATTTTAGGCTTTTCTTTGTTTAAAACATTCCTTAACCACTCTTATACGTTAAGTCAAGTAATATATTTGTTTGACTTAACTGACGATGACACATTTTATTATTATTATATTTAATATTTAGTTAAGCCAAGCAAGCATATTACAATATGTTGATTTTGCAATAGTTAAGTTGTTTGAGACAGTTATATATCTTTCATTTGTATGTATCATAGTTAACAAGGCTAAAGCCCCAAATCCATCAAGCCTCAGACCCATGATTCCTCTCTGTGACATAGTACATAGTACACAGATTGGGCCTCAAGTCCCCGACCTGGTTACTGAATAATTAATCAGGTCTCAAGTCCTGAACCGATATTATATTAATCAATTAATATATTGATTATTGCGCAGTGTTATCCTCGTATAAGAAATGTAGTTATAAAGTAGTAATTAGTAAATTATAATATTCGTATAAGAAATGTAGTCATAAGGTCATATGTAATAAAGAAAAGGTATTAGGTATTAGTAAGCATATTAGTTTAGCATTTGTAATAAAAGAAGCGAAGGAAATGTACTTCTACCTTAGTCTGTTCAATAAAATTATTCTGATCCTGCTTTGCCACTATACTTATCTGTCCCAAGTTACATTATTAAGTTTGTTTTTTACAGTATGTATTGATTAGGGTACAAGGATATTTTATCAATAGTATTGTATTAGATAACTTGGCCAAGATCTGTCTATACATGACAATAGTAAAGTTTTGAAATATTACTTTTTTCATTTCAAACCTTTATCTAATACTACTTTCTGCATATACTTATTCTGCAAGTTATATAAATTCAAAAATGAAAATTTTATATGTAGATTGTAAGATCAGGTTTAAACTTCATATAATATGAAATTTGAGTGTTTTTTAAATATTGGTAACAAAACTTTTGGCCTTTTATATTCTAAGAAAAAATTTCTTAGCCAAATTTTACTATATAATATTATTTATATCAACCTTATATCTAGTCCTAATGCTGATAAAATTTCACAAAATAACAACATACTATCAGCATGTGATTTGTATCACTTGCAGAAATAAGTAAATCCTGATTTTCTATTACATTTTTTCAGAAGGTAATTCTATGAATAGTTATTTATTTTTAGATTTTTTTTTAGTTATTGCTTCAATCTGCATATTTTTTTGAGTTCTATAAGTCTGTGAATACAATATGCCCTATAAAAAGTCATTAAAAATATATTTGACCTTCTTTAGACTAGATTTCTATTTCAAGTAAGATACTATAAATAAAATTAATAGATATTGTTTCAAAGCAATAGTTCTCTAATCTGATTACATAAGTAACATTATGCAGCTTTCAAGATTTGCACTTTAATCTGAACCAACTTATGGATCAAATTAAATTTAGATTTAAATGAATCCAAAAAGGTTTATTTGAACCAAATTTCAGCTCATATGAATCAGTAATGATTCATTATAAGCCAAATTCTGATTTATATAAATCAGCAATGATTTATAATAAACTAAATTCTGGCTTATATAAGTCAGCAATAATTTATCATAAGCCAAATTCTGGTTTATAGAATCAGTAATGATTCATCAAGCAACAAATTTTAGTTCAAGAAAACTAAAAAATTTTTTTTGAACCAAATTTCCGCTAACAAAGAAACTTTGAGACCAAGTTCTAGGTCAAGCAGGTTTTGATTGGTTAGTTAATTTTGCAATGCAAATTCAGTCAAGGATTTTATCAAAAATGGATATTAAAGATCACATCTTTTATAGTATAAGAATGTTGATCAGAAGATTCTAGATTTCATAGCACATAAACATCAACCAATCAAATTAATTTAAAAACTTATATATGAGTGAATGTGTTTTATTATCGACAAAGCTATTAACAAAGCTTCACCTCTTATTAAATATTTTAAATAACAATTTATTCTAGTTAATTAATATCTCCTTTACTAATTACATATTATAATATTTGATTTATACTATTAAACAATATCATCTGTATATACAGTATTGTTTAAAAATAAGCTGTATCAGATATATTGTTTTGTAATTTAAATCTTTCTTGAATGTCTTGAGTATATTCTTTTGTGAATTATATTAATATCTATAAAGTTACAACTAAATTAAACTATAAAGGTTAATATAAATAGCACTTTAAATCTTCGTTTAAATATAAAGATAAACTTTTAAGATTGTCTTAACTGATGACAATTTTTAACTTTCTATATGAAGTAAATACCTGGCTTTAATGTCTCATTTACTTTAGCCAAAAAAGATTACTATAAGAGATTTTTTGGGATGATTAAAATTAGACATTTTGAACTATGTATTTGAAGCCTTTTTGGTTTTACTAACTATTGAAAAATAATTTTTCAAAATATACAACATTTGTGGAAAAAAAACCATATGAGATCCAAGCATATCCAAGAATTCACTTGTAGATCATTCTAGAATGTGATTTTCTTATTTGGTAAAATCCCTGACTGAAATTACTGATCAATTTTTTTTTTATTTGGTTGGTTAATTTTGTGATACAAATTACTGATCAATTTTTTTCCATTAGTTAGTTAATTTTGTGATGCAAATTACTAATCAATTTTTTTTTATTGGTTGGTTAATTTTGCGATACAAATTACTGATCAATTTTTTTCATTAGTCAGTAAATTTTGCAATGCAAATTACTGATCAATTTTTTTTTCATTGGTTAGTTAATTTTGTGATGATCAATTTTTTTTTTCTAAGCAAAACTTGAAAGCCATATACGTAACTGGACCCACGTAATGTGATCAGACTCATGACACGTGATCAGCCAGAGTTTAAATTGAGATGAATTTCTTGCATTTTGTTAGGTTCATTATGTACGCACATGTTTATGACTGGAACTCCTGTAGATCACCCCAAAAAATTTTCTGGCACATGACTAAACTACTTCACTAATTTCTGCTAACATTGATGCCAACGTTCACCACAATGTTCACCTCAACATTGCCCTCAACGTTGACATGAACATTAAGGTCAACATTGAGGTGAACGTTGACATGAACATTAAGGTTAACGTTCACGTCAATGTTGAGCTCAATGTTGAGGTGAACGTTGATATGAACGTTAAGGTGAACGTTCATGTCAACGTTGAGGTCAACATTGAGGTGAACGTTGAGATGAACATTGACATTAATGTTAAGGTAAACATTCACATCAACATTGAGGTCAATGTTGAGGTGAACATTCACATCAACATTGAGGTAAACATTGACATGAACATTCACCTTAATGTTCATATCAACGTTGACGTGAACATTCACCTTAACGTTCATGTCAACGTTCACCTCAACATTGACCTCAACATTGACGTGAACATTCACCTTAATGTTTATGTCAATGTTCACCTCAACGTTGACATGAATGTTAAGGTGAATGTTAATGTCAACGTTTACCTCAACATTCACTTCAACGTTGATATGAACATTCACCTTAACATTCACCTTAACGTTGACCTCAACGTTGACGTAAACATTCACCTTAACGTTCATATCAACGTTCACCTCAATGTTTACCTCAACATTGACCTCAACGTTGACGTGAACGTTCACCTTAACGTTCATGTCAACGTTCACCTCAATGTTAATCTTAATGTTTACGTCAACATTTACCTCGTCAAGAAAATACTATACATTTTATGTTTATTTAACTTTTTTTAATAATTTTATTATTATAATTACAATCGCATACAAAATTATCTAATTTACAAAAGAACAACAAAAAAATAATGAAAGAATAACGAAAGAATGTCGAAAAAAGCACCAAAAATATGTGAAAAAAGACACCAAAAGAACGTTGAAGAATGTTGAAAGAAACACAGAAAAAGCGCCAAAAAAACGACGAAAAAGCACCTAAAGAATATCAAAAGAAGCACCGAATGAATGACAAAAAATACACCCAAATAACATCAAAAAAAAACACTGAAGGAACATCAAAAGAAGCACTGAAAAAACATCGAAAAAGCACCAAAAGAACGCGAAAAAAAGTACCGAAAAAATGTCAGAAGAA
Organism: Racocetra fulgida; assembly: GCA_910592135.1. Taxonomy (NCBI): domain Eukaryota; kingdom Fungi; phylum Glomeromycota; class Glomeromycetes; order Diversisporales; family Gigasporaceae; genus Racocetra; species Racocetra fulgida. The sequence continues at coordinate 8,691 of CAJVPZ010002221.1, read as the reverse complement.
GACCGAAAAAATGCCAAAAGAACACTGAAAGAAGCACCAAAAGAACGTTGAAAGAAGGCACTGAAAGAACGACGAAAAGGCACCGAAGAAACGATGAAAAAGACACCAAAAGAACGGTGAAAACCCACCAAAAGAACGTTAAGAAAAAACACTGAAGAAACGACGAAAAGACGCCAAAAGAACGTCGAAAAAACAATGTAAAAGCACGTAAAAATCATTGAAACAACACGTAAAAAGCACACAAAAAAAAAAAAAAAAACATACCGAAAGAACAACATAAGAAGCACCGAAAGAACGATGTAAAGGGCACCGAAAGAATGACGTAAAGACCACCAAAAGAACGTCATAAAGATTACCGAAAGAACGTCGTAAAGACCACCGAAAGAACGTCATAAAAAGCACAGAAAAAAACAAAAAAACATTTAGCTGATCGTGTTAAATAGTAAAATGGAAAATGCGTTATGCGGCGTAAAATTGTAACGATAATCACGTGCAGAAAAAATTTTGGGGGTTAATTACTAGATATGATTTACATGTAAACATCATATGATTTGACCAATCAGAATTAGCAAATTTTTGTATTATCTAGGAAAAACATATAGTGATCTAGGAAAATTTAATTATATGTGAAGTTGATTTTTTTTAAAACAATACATATCCCAAAACTTCATTAGCATAAACAAACTAGTTTAAACTACATACCATTTAAATCTGATAAAAATTAACTGAGATGTCAAAAACTTTTATTAGAAGCTTTTTTTTATTTACTATGTAAAAATCCAATATACCATGCAGATCATATGAAAAATGATCTACGTACACCCTACCCTTAAATCGTATTAAAACGGTTTTAGTCTATTTCTAATATTGAGTTGTAGTGTATTATATTATTTCAAGTTTTTAGTTAGGACGTATACAAAATCAATAATATTGTATTATTTATCGTTATATCGATATTGTGACTAAAGTTGGTGAAACTAGTGACTATCTAAAATCTGATTGGCTATTAAATACAATAGCCAATCAGATTTTAGATAGTCACCAGTTTCACCAGCACTATTTGACTCTGCCAGGAGTCTAGACGCTTTTGCAGTAATGTGATGTGGCATATCATAGCACATTCGGATAAGCTTTTTTGGCTTTATGTTATGTTTTTGGTTAGGGTTCATGGTTATAGGTCTTGAAAAATCATCCCTATATGTAAAATTACTCTCCCGACATTTCTTGTTAGTGAACAAAGGCCGATTTAAACACTAGTTTTTGTGTATATTCGCTTTTTTCTCTTTTTTTCTTGTGCACGTGTTTTGTTTTGACGTCGAGCTGATCCGGGATGATCAAAATTTACGCATCCTGATTGGCCATTTCTCATACGCCACATCACGTTACTGCAAAAGTGTCTAGACTTCTGGTGGAGTTGCACAATTTAGTTTCACCAGCAACTCTAATCGTAACTAAAGGTGCTTGAAGTTGCATTTAACTGAAATTATCACGTATTAGTTAGCTGTTTTAGGCAGGTGCCAACTTCAACTTCAGTCATGACAATAAATAAAAAATTATTATATATGGAAGTCCTCCATGCTTTAATACGCGGCATTTACTAATTTCACCCAAAGTTTCTATTGGCCATCCATAGATCGCATTTCTGATTGGACAGAATAGACGATCTGTGATATAATCGATTAACTATAGCCAATAACATACACATTATAAATTAAAGAATGTTTGCGAATAAAAGCAAAATTTTATTTCTTCATTAGCATGCCAGAATCTTCCAAGAAAATGATCACCTTAAAAGGGTCGGCTGCATGATAAGTGATTTATATTAGTAGAATTCAGGCATTATTAAAAGTTCTTTATAGATTTTATAAACAAAACGCTAACTTCGTTATATTGTAGAAGGAATTAACGTCAAGTCAGAACCATGCTATACAGTTTAGGTCTTGCTAGTTGAGATTCATTGAAGCTGGCATAATATATAAAACGTAAAAATATGCTTAAGTTGGAGAAACTAAAGTGAAATTGAAAGAAAAAAATATATTATAGTGAAATTCGGTTGGATAGTGTGTATAGGTAGTTACTCTTTAACAATTTATAAACAGCAAATTTTAGGCAGCAATGAAAAAAAATGAATCGCCAGTTATTTCATTATTGTATGCACTTATACTCAAGGATCAAATTCTTTGCATTGGCTATATTTGGAACTATTAGAAGGTATTTAATAAAGGTACTATATTTGGTAAAAATTCGTATCAAATTTCCTATTGATTTTTTAAATCTGTTATAGATTCGACCTTTGATGTATATGAATTTATATGTTGAACTTTTGAATGTGTAATCTTTAAATTTATTAAATTTAATTTATTCAAACCAAATTATTAACTTTATTACGATTGAGGTAAATTTTTTCTGTACACAATATCAAACTCTCTTTATTAAATGTTAATTGAAATTTGAGATTTGAAATACAAAAAATATCTAACATTGCTCAAATAATAGGTATCACTAATATAAAAATATTAAAATTTTCATATGTATGGAACCAAAATTCTACCTTTAATAAAAGCACTCTCTAGTTTAACTTTGAAAACTAATAAGTAGGGATGATGAAATGTTACGATTTCTAAGTTTTTATCTTAAAATCATTATAAAATAGCCTTGTTCTCATAACTTTTATCAGGAAAATTTTTAAGGAAATAGGTAATGATTATAATTGGAAAAATTGATATATATTGATGGCAAATAATAATTATAATTGACAGGGAGGACTATATATCAATTTGTAACAATATTGATTATAATCTATTATAGATATATAACAATTATTATCAATTATAAATAGTTTAAAAAATTCGATATTTTTAGCAAAACTTTAAAGATGAATATCTCAATAACTAGTAATTCAAATCGGTCTAAATTTTTATCACAATTAAATATGATATTAATCTATAAAGTACTAAAGTTTATTTGATTTGGCTTAAGAAATTGCTTGTATACGATAGTTAATTTTTTTAAAAATATTGACTATCATATACAAGAGATTTCTTGAGAACTAAGTTAAATCAAATGAAATTTAATACTTTATAGATGATTATCACATTTAATTGTAGTAAAAATTTGGGCTGATTTGGATTACTAGTTATTGGGATATTTATCTTTAAAGTTTTGTTAAAATTATCAAATTTTTTAAATTATCGATATTAATCAATTTTTTATTTTATTGATTATAATTAATAATAATCATTATATATCGATTAAATTATTCAGATATGCATCGATACATAGCACTTAAAAAATTTTTCTGATGTCTGTAAAAACCTTACTCAGTAAAAGTGTTCAAATTCATACTAAAAGATCTATATATAGTAAATAGTGCTGGTTATGTAAAATAAGTATTGAGAATAAAAAATATTAATAAAGCTAATATTAGGTATAATTAATAAATTTTAAATAAGGGAAATTATAGGCATCTCCCGCGAGAGATACATCTCCCACATCCTTATTAACCAATCAAAATGTGCCATTGCATATGATTGAGTTAACGCACCTCAGATGACCAGCATTAAATGATCAGCATAAATTATACCGTGATTTCTACCCTAACCCTAATCTAACATAGGCTGTACATCATCTGGCGCAAGAATGCATATGAGGCACATTAACACAAAATTTTTTTCTTGGTTCTCAAGTTTTTTTTTTAGCTGATGTGGATATGTATCATCCACCTGATTTCTTTACTAGTAACTGTATACGCCTTACTACTATAAATATTAACAATCAAACAATAACGATAACAATAAAGCATACAGAAGGTATTCACATACGTACAGTACGTACATAACAGGTACTAGTATAGTTTCTTTTATAGTTGATAACAATAAAGAGTCGATTATAGCCGTAATATTCTTGTTTTTATTACCCATATAAATAGATTAGACGTCTTTGATTTGTACCAGTGAGAACAAATCTCCCACTAAAGGTTTTATAATATGATCTAAGCTTAACTTTCATTGATACTACAGTACTATAATATCAAGGTCATCGTTTTTTTTTAAAGATTTACATAAACTGACCAGCTGGGCATAAGAAACCGTTTAAGTTTGTGATTCAGAAAGGTTTGTAAGATTTTTAATATTAAGTAACATATATGTCTCAGATTTTGCTTACCAATTTAAAACTTGTGAAATTTACCAACTTTATTCATAAGATAGAGACAAATAGTTCTCACAAAATACAATCCTCTAGAACCGATGAAAAAAAAACTTTATAGCAATGTTCATTTAATATATATTGCTTTAATCATGGAACTAAATCGAGAGGATAATGGTAAGTTGAGTAATATAATACAAAACGTAGATTTTAATACTGAAAATTAATAGCATTTTTAATATTTTTGAAGAAATTGTACTAAGCCAATCTATTAGTAATAAATCTGACGCACAAGAATATGAAGACTCGCATGGAACTGAACCTGAAAGCCCATTAGAACTTGAATCTGAAAGTCCATTAGAACTTGAACCTGAAAGCCCATTAGAACTTGAATCTGAAAGCCTATTAGAACTTGAACCTGAAAGCCTTTTAGAATTAAAACATGAAAGCCCATTAGAATCTGAATCTAAAAACCCACCAGAATCTGAATATGAAAACCTACCAGAATCTGAACTTAAAAACCCACCAGAATTTGAAATCTTAAACCCTGGAAATTTAGACCTGAAACTTTACTTTTTCAAAGTGGTCAAACTTACTCTTCTCTCGAAGCCTTTAAGTATGCTGCCGACTACTATACAAGCACTAATGGGTTCAAAGTAATTTACTATAAAGGCAGCAATCATAGTGATGGTATACATTATACCCAAGTTTTTGCATGTGACCGCTTTGGTCAATTCAAGCCCAAAAATAAAAAACCAAACAAACCAGCCAGAAATGTAGAATCAAAGAAGTGTGGTTGCCAGTGGTCTGTCTGACTCAATTGTATTCAAGACGAGGATAAATACTATGTTTCTCAAGCCACCCTCTGTCACAACCACCCACTAATTCCGGTTCAACTTATGCGGTTCTTACCTAATAATCGTAAAATACCAGTTGCTATTAAGGAGGAAATATTACTCTTAAAAAGGGCTGGCATTTCAACGTCTCAAATTCAATCACTGCTTGTGACAAAATATGGACAAATTGCAAAGAAGTGGATAGTCCAGGATGTATATAACTTAATTAGCAGTGACCATATGTCACGTAGTGAATTCCAGGCACATGGTTTCCTTCTCCTCCTCCAACAAAAACGCAGGAATGATCCTGAGTTTTCATTTGAATTTGAGTTAGACCATGATAATCGTTTGAAGCATGTTATCTGGGCATATCCATCGCAGAAGCAACAATACATGTGCTTTTATGATACAATTGTGTATGATCACACATATAAGTGTAATTATTTTTCAATGCCCTTTGGAGTATTCACAGGTGTTACTAATCATGGGCTCTCTTATTGTGCTGCTGGTGCTTTACTTTGTGATAAGACTCAGTCAAGTTTTGAGTGGCTTTTTGAAGCCTTTATCTGAATTTTTGGTACTGCTCCCAAAACTATTCTCACAGATAATGATCTCTCAATAGCTGATGCTATCCGTTTTGTTTTAACTAATAAATATAACACTAAGCATGGCCTTTGCATATGGCATATGCTTAAGAACATTAGATCTAATATGACCTCTAAGATCGGTCCTAAGTATGATGAGTTTCATACCGATCTCATCAAATGCCTTGATCATAATATTAATCAAAGTGAGTTTGAGGAGCGATGGAATAACCTTATAGTTAATAAAAATTATGCAGAAGCAAGGTCGTATCTAGAAGCCCTTAACCAGTGGCGTGAGAGATGGGCCCCGGCGTATCTTAAAGATTTTTTTTTGCAGACATGACATCAACACAAAGAGGGGAATCAATGAACAAATTGTTAAAAGGATTCCTTGATAGTAAGACCATGCTAACCGATTTTCTAGCGGCTTTTGAACGAGCACTCGATGCCCGAAAGGAGGCTGAGCATATTTCTGCATATAAGGAACTAGCTTATTCTTCCCGTTCAACGTCCCAAAATCCTATTGAGAATCAAGCCGCCAAATGTTTAACACGATATGCATGGAAAAAATTTGCAGCCGAATGGAATGCTAAGGATGCATATATGTGTGTGAAAATAGAAAAAAATAATGAATTAAATCGTTTTAAATTATCACGCTATGAAATGCCTGATGTAATACGTTGGGTGTCCTACGATGGTTGTGTACTTAGTTGTAGCTGTCGTAATCTTGAATTTGCTAGGATAATTTGCCGCTACTCTTTTGCAGTAGCAGTTCATCTTTCTCTTACGCAACTTAATCCAGTTCATTTTCCAAAACGTTGGCAGAAAGATCCGTCCGAGTTGGAGCTTGCAAGAGATTATATTAATTTTTATAGCTATTTACAACCACAAGCTACGGGAACTTTAGCATTAGATGAATCATCCAGCGAATGTGCCACTCAACTCAGATATATGCGTATCTGTCGGCTTTCAAGAGAAATAGCCAATAAGATTGTAACAGACTCTAATAAATGTGCGGACTTTATGTCATATCTTGAGAAGTATTTAGAATCTTTGTATATTACTACTGATGATATTTTTGATTCATCATTCTTAGAACATCAAACAATCAAAAATCCAACAAGAAGTAAGGCTGTTGGGCGACCCAAAAAAGGAAGAATCAGAAGTGAAAAAGAGAACATGTCTATTGCTGCCGTAAAAAAGAAGTGAGGGTGACCAAAAAAAATCCCCGAAGATAGTCTAACCGAAAAACCAGACGAGAATTCTAATCTAGGATCTCCCCAAAAACGTAATCGAATTAAGGTAAAGTTTTTACCATTTAATTTTAAATCTAAATCAGCATTGATAAGATAAATGTTATATACTTTACAGGTTTAAATAATTTTACAAGACTTATCAGATTTAGTTTGAAAGAGAACACGTGCATGAAGACGTATGAACAAAAAAAAAAAAAAAAAGAAAAAAAAAAAACTCATAGGCTTGTTTAGCTTATTTTATTGTTTTTCATTTCCTGTAATTACTGTTCAGGTGTCTGTTGTATAGAATTTATGTATATAGCACTTTTAAAACTTTGTAATTAACTAGCGTAATGCGCACCAAGGATATTATATGTAGCATTGAAATCGTGTGCTCAATGTTAATCATGAAGATCTTATATTTGACATAATAAAATATTAATTTTTATGATTAATTTGATTACACAAACTAGTTTCCAATCAATTCCTATTTAAATGCTTTTTATGCTGAACTAATTTTATGTTTATCGGCCAACATGCAATCAAATCCCAAGGATCATGAAACTTTCGAAGCGAAAGAAGTCCTGTGAATCATGAATTGTAAGAATTGATAGACTTGAATTTTAACTTGTAAAGCACCTGGTTAGTGGATGTGCCGAGAAGTATAGTATGTACATAACATCAATGCTGAAAATTACTCTTTACTAATTAATATGTTATATATTTACTATTCAGAGTATGCCTATTTGAGTTAGATTCGCTTCATTCGTATTAATTTATAAAAATTAATCGATGCACTTTAGATCCTTAACTCTATCATTACTTTACATTACTTTCTTATTTAGCCTCGTTTTTTTCCGTTGTAAGAGTGAACATTATTATTAAAATAAGCTACTCAACTCATGGATTTACCACTCATAATATTTCAGATTCGTTTAATTTGATTAATTTATGGGTATGTATAATTATTTATTAATCAGTATACTGTATTTAAGATAAGTTCTTAGTTGATAAATATTTATTATAAATCTTTCATTTAGGCTCTTTTCATTTGCTTTAATTTAGTGGGTAAGCATAAAATTTGTTTATATTAGGAGAAGTTACCTGAATTCATAGATATTAGTACTACATATCCTTCATTTAGCGGCTGAAAAAATCAATATTTATTAATTGAATGTCTAACATTTATATTCTTGTTTAGGTTAAGTTGTTTTATTTGAATTGATTTGAGAGAAATATTTATTAATCAATATAATAAGTAAAATTACTCACCATTAGAGATTGGAACCGCCTAAGATTTTTCTAATCGTTTAACCGATTAGCTGTATTAATCATTTAATTCAGCCAGTATTGAAATACTTCTGGACCACGACCAACATAATTTGACCCGGCATTATGAAATAATTTTTAAGCGATTAAACGTTTCCAATCCTTATCACAATATCTTTAATACGAGCTAGGAATGTTAAATGGTTTGGTCTAATTTAAATCAGCTTGTTTCACCTTTATTTATAAAAGGCTGTCTAAACCAGAACCGGGTCACATCCTAACGCCTCTAATTTGAGCCTATTAATTTAGCAGGTGGTTCACAAATCTATTAACTTATTTTTTGCATTGATTGAGTGGGTAATTATTCAAATTTATTACTTTATTATTTGCTCAAGTTTATTGATTTTTATGGTTCATAATGTCTTTCATTTGACTCATTTTATTTGTATTAATTATTTTATTTAGAACAAGCTACTCAAGTTTATGGATATTTACTGTTCATTGATTTGGTGAGTGGTTATTGTATTTAAATGAGCTAAAGTATATGTAAGATTATTTATTAACCGATTGTATTTAAATAAGATATCGTAAATGGCTGGATAAAAGACCCGGGTCTCTTAA
>CAJVPZ010002220.1:0-12819 GCA_910592135.1 Racocetra fulgida | reverse complement strand
ACGAATACATCACCTAATAGGCAGTTCAATTAGAAAATCATCAAATTGAAGAGTATACTTTGGATTGTATATATTCTAAAAATTAAATTCTAAGAATAGTGCAGTGGAATGACTTTAAGCAAGTTGATCAGCAAGGTTATTAAATTTATCATCTTGGTGTGTATTAACTTTGTGAAAGTAATTTGTAATTTGTATAAATTAATAAAGTTGATTAAAGTGTACCATAATGAGTGATATAGAGTATTTGTAAATTGTTAGTTAAGTAAGTTTTGGCTAGTACTATTATATTTAGAAATTACTGACTGTGAATCTGTATAGATATATACTATACAGTTCCTTGGTACTGTAATAAGTGCAGAAAGTATTGTAAAGAGTTTAGCTTTAAATGAGCATGGCCAGAGTTTAATTTGTGCTTGAAAGGTATGTTGAACTCTGTTGTGTTGAATTTGAGCTCATCCAATTCCCATAGAGTATTGAAATAAGTCTAACTATATTACTGAGCCATCTATATAAAATAAAAGTTCTGGTAGATTAGAATTGTAGTTAGCAATAGCTTATAAAGTCTCTATCAAAGGGCAATTTTTAAAAAGTAATAGAATAGATAAGGTAGAAATTGAAATATTAGTGTTGTTAAGGTTTGGAGAGAGTGTCGTATAGCAATAGAAAATAAGAAATCTAAATAATTTGCATTAAGGTTAAGTACTTTGTTATGTGGATTAATTCGTCCAAGAAATTTAGTAGCTAAATTAATTGGAATTAAGATAGTACAATTATTTGCAATAAGTTGAGAGTTTAAAGAGCAGTTTGTACATAGTCTGGGAGTTATTAAAGGTGTAAAATAAAGTTGTGTAAATTAGAATTTAATAGAACAGCTCCAATGTGTAATTAGAACATAGCCACTTGGTGTAGGCTGTCGATATACTTTTTCTATAATAATTTGATTATTAAATGTGGTTATAATCCAAGGTTTTGACTATATAGAGAAATGTTCAGTTGTATAGCTATAGTAATTAGGGCTAGGAGGTTGAATGTGGTTGTAGAGTATTCTTGTATATAAATGACTAATTACTAAATCTTCTAAGATCACAAACCAAGTTGGTATTCTTCCTTTGGGCAATTTGCCTAATTGTGATAAAATATATTTCTAGTCAAGAAGACAAAAATTATCAAATGATGTTAGCTGCTCTAAGAACATAATATGATAATATCTAAGTTGTTTTTTAAAGGTAGTATAATTAGAGTGAAAAGATAGTATAGATTCAAGTGAAGTAGAACCTATAATACAGTAGTATATGGTATAGAGGATGAAGAGTTGTATAGAATAGACAATCCAAGATATTTAAAAAGCTAAATAATTTTAAAATTGGTAGAATGTTGATTAAAGCCATCTATTATTGGGTTTGGATGTAATAGAATACTAGTAGAAGATCAAAGGTTGTTTTGAAGCTGTTGGAGTCTAATCTGTGTACTAGTGCCTAGTAAATCTTGATTATTAAGATGTTTAGTATAATTTGTAATATGGTGTTATAACTGAATATTCCAAATATTACAAACATTATACAGTTGAGGGTAAAGAAGAGTAGAAGTAGAAATTGTTCAGCTAAGTTTAGCTTTATATTTAATAAGTCCAATATGATGTGAAAGGATCTTTTTGCAAGTACTTTGGCTTAAAACCAAGTTTTGAAGTCAATATTCAATTGTAGAAATAATGACAGTATTGACAATATAGTAGGCTTGAATATTAGTTATTTGTTTAGTTCTGGCAATTTTAATAAGATGTAAAGATTCACTAATGATGAGTTGTATTTGCTAAGAATATTTGTTATCAAGTGTAATCTAATAACCTAAAAACTTAAAGGGTATATGAGGTGAGTGTAATGAAAGTATATAATTATTAAAGATGAATTATTTGTAATAAGAATAGATTTAGCTAGGTTAACTTGGATATTAGCCATGTTATAAAAAGACTCTGCAATAAAAAGAATTTGTAAAAGTTCAGATTGAGAAGATGCTATCCATAAGGTGTTATCCATGAAGGCAAGAACAGAACAGTTTGTATTGAGATAACTAAATGTTTTGTCTTTCAAATTTGTGATTCAAGATGTTTGAGATATATATTCTGAAAATTGAGAATGAATATAGGCAATTAAAGAGTCGTAGTAAATTCTCCAAAGTAAAGAGGTAATAGTTTCTCCTTGATTAATTCTATTTTGAACTGGATATGAAAAAGTAAGACCTAAGTTTATAATAACTTTGTTGTGTTGATCAGTAAATATATTAATAATTGAGTTTATAATATTGTCTGGTAATATATAAAAAACTTAATATAGTATTATTACATTTATGTTTAACAAATTTATATTGGTTTGTAACATACTATATTAACATTGTTTACAGCTGTTTTTATAAATAAATCTCTTTGATCTCATTCTAAAAATTATCTAACTTTTTAGAAATTACTTCATTGTGTTTGGAACTTCAATAGAGATAGTGAAGTAGTTTTTGAAAAGTTGAAAGATTCTTAAAACAAAATCGATGAGGTTTCAGGAGACAAGCAAATTTCAGATATTTCAGAATTTATAAAAATATCTATAATATATAATTTTTTGTCTTATTTTTATTTTTATATCTAAAAATTAATTTGGTAACTCATTTTAAATTTTTGACTTACAGCTATTATGAGACAATTGAATTGACAAGTTATCGAGTCAAAATTAATAAGTTACTGAATTAGACAACATCAGAAACTTATTTGATTTGCCATTAGTAATATGGACCAGTCTGAACCAGACCTCAATTTATGGACCAAGAACTGCTTAAACTGGTTTAAAAAACCAGTTTGAACTACAGTTTTTGCAAGACCGTAACATTTTTAAACTCTAGTTATATCTATACAAAAGTCTATAATAAACAAGTTTAAGATTTACCAATCTTTGGAGTTTATAATTCAAATATAGTCTAACCAAAATCTCGAACAATATAAGTAGAGGTTATATTGCTATATTATTCACTTTTTTGCAACTTTGATTAATTAAAATAAGGTTTAATTAATCAAACTTGCAGATATTGGATAAAATTTGTAAAAAGTTTATATTAAAGCTAATATAACTTCTATTAATATTATTTGAAATCCTATTTAATCTTTTTATAATTACATCTTCAGTTCTAAGAAATTCTGTGTTTATAAGAAATTGTATCTGTATAGAGATCAAATCTTTTTTATTTTATATATTTGTTTGAAAAATTAATGTGCTTATAAAAGGGTGTAATTATATAGAAAGTAACTATATAGAGAACAGACTATAGTAATATAATATCACTGATATTAATATAACTCTTTAAATATAATCAAAATTATTTTAGTTTTATATGATAACATACTAGAAACAAGTATTTTATAGTAATATAGTATTACTAGAATTAGTATAACTTTTTGAAAACAATTAGAATTATTTTATATACTTGTAAAATATATCCTAAACCTATTATAACAGATAGTATTTAAAAAAACAAAAAAAATATTGTTACTATTTAAGAACAGTATTATAAATTAGCTAATTTAATTTTTTTTTTTTTTTTTAAATTTCAAAGTGACCTCTTGATCAGAAGCTTTTATTGGTTTATGTGCTAAGCCAAACTAAGTCAACTGCTACTCATTTGGTACATGGTTTTGTAGGATACAACTAGCTACATGTGCAACTTTTGGTTGTCTATTTAAGTAGTCCACCCGAAGGTTCTTATACTAGATGCTATACCTGCAACCTAACTATGAGATTACCTATTTAAACCCTCTGCACCACTATGTCCTTCTCAATCTCATACAGAGTAATGACCCACCTAAAGTACCAACCAGCTGGTTATCCTTGAGATAAACTTACTAGAACTTTCCATACTCACAATCCAGCTAGCCTAGATTTTTTGATAATTTGCGCCGAGTCCAAAGACAAGTACTTGTGAGCCAAAGCTGTTACTATTACCTACTCTGTGCTTTTATAGAGTTCACCCAAACCCTGGTACACACTTTAACAACCCATACTTTCAGTTTTCCAAACTAAGCCCTACTTCTGGTTTTCCAAACTAAGCCCTACTTCCAGTTCACCAGACTTCCAATCCAGATAGCCCGGAAGAGCTGTGATCTGCCCTTGGTACCTACAATTGGGTTCTTTTTCTCTGATTACTCAGCCAGTGGCCTGGTTGGTGAAGTGCCTTGCTGAACACTTTGGTCCTGTCTGGTTTCCCCTTTTCCTGCTGTTTGGTTCTCCCTTTTCCTACTATTCGGTTTCACCTTTTTTTGCCATTCAGTTTCCCTTTTTAGATTATCAAGTAGTACTGTCAAAGATCTGTGCTACCTCTCTACTTGGATCTTGCCAAGCAGGCTTCTGTATCCCAATCCACTGGATTTATCTGGCAGCTTCACTGTTGTGCAACTTATACATTACACAGTATTTTCACTACCTTCTAATATAACGGTACTGGTATGACCCCGTTACAGGTGCTGACCCAATAGGATACAGTCTTCCAAATGCATTTTCCGTAAATTCGAATTTTATCACCAGTGAGATTCGAACTTTGATCTTGCTGCTTGAGGGTGCAACAACCTACCAACTTCACTAAGTTGCTACACCCTAGCTAATTTAATTTTAACAAGGTCTTTATATACTTTTTATATATAATTTTAATTTTTTTGAATCCTTTCTCTAGGAAATTAGCTAATTTCTAATGTTCTCCTAATATTAAAATTAAAGGTATTTGCAGTTGAACTATAATAATAAAAACTGATTTAAAATATAAATTAATAGTATCTGTGTAAATAAATAAAAAAATACTTGATAATAAAATACCAACTCTATTATGTGGTGAATCTAACTAGATAATAGTTTCTAGCTTGAAATATAAATTTTTGCAGATTCTAGACCAATATCAAAATACTTTAGAAAAAACAATAATATAATATATTAAACTAAAGATCTATAATTTGAAAATTATTAATTTAAAAATTGTATAATTGCAAAATAAGTAATACAGAAAATATAGTTTAGCTAGATATAATATGATATAATACTTCAGAATATAGAATATAGTTTTACCAATATAACAATTTAATAACAATGTCTCTTTAAAATAGAGATTATCCTAACCACATGTATTGATTTTAACCATACATATTAATGGTGCAACAAGGATTGGTATCATTCAATTCATCATGATGAGATGATTTTAATGGTGTCAAAAACATTAAAATCGGATCACTGGATTGCAAGATATTTATAAAAAAACTATTTATAATATAATAAAATTTAAAATTTTAAAAAATTGTGCTATAGATAGGTTTATGTAATTATCTCGTGATCCAGAGATCCAATTTTAATGTTTTAGTCACCATTCGAACCATCTCATCAAGACGAATCGAATGACACCAAAATCATCAAATTCGGACTATTGGTTAGCGAGATAATTAGATATTTTAAAATTTTAGTTAAATGTAATTATCTCGTGATCTAGTGATCCAAATTTAGCCATTCGATTCGTCTCGACGAGACGGTTCGAATTAATGATCAGCAGCATTGAGGTTACACGAGATCTATATAATAGCAGAAATTGTCGGCGATAAAAAAAAAAATTATATTGAACTTCTACCTAATTCTGATTTCTTGTATTATTAGATTGATCGATAGTGCATTTTTATAGAAAAATTTGATCACCTGCGGGTTACCCAAGGAGCCTTTAAATTTATAAAAAGGCGTATCATTTGTTATCTTTACTTTTTGCCTATCACGTAATAACAGCTTTTCTTTCAGGTTGTGAGATATCAATATGATCATACTAGCATACGGTGAGTTTTTTAAAGCTTATTTATAGAACTAAATATATGTTATAAAAATGATGAAAATTTTGTTCCTTTGGCTGGCTGATAAAAATGAAGAAAACCCAAAAGATCGCTAGACACAACTGAGAAAAACGCAATGTTCAGAATTTATCGATTTAATAAGTTTATCTTGCTGACATATAATTCTTATATCCAATTCACTGTAAATATGTCAGAGTTTATAGCAATGCTGAAAAAAGAAACAAACGGGATCATTTATTTTTTATTTGATTGATTTCTTGGTCCTTTCATCTGTTTTCACATATCCATGCTTTGCGACTGGAAAGATTCCGACTCTTCCTCATCATCAGTATTCGGCCTCATTCGCTTTGCTTTATTTGATTTACCTTGTGGCTGCGATTTTTTATCTTTTCCAACCTTCCATAGTTCGTTTGGTTTCAATGAAGTAATTGGTTCAAAAGAAACAACGGCTTTATGGGTGTTTCGACGTGTTGCTGTAAGATCAAAACATCAACTTAATTGCAATAATATATTATGCACAATTATTGTGGGGGCTGATGCTGAAAATTTTTCATAATTTATTATAAAATTATAAAATTTTTTAGGGCCTTTTTGATAGTATAGTTAGGTTAGGTTAGGAGTATTTATTAATAAAAAAGTATATGTGAATTTTAGTAGGTTTTATAGATTTAAAAAGAGACCCCAATTTTCAGCATCATCCGATTTCAGCATCGGCCCCCACAATTATTAAACTTCGTCACTCACCAGCATGTATTACTACAGCTCTACAATTTGTTGTTATGCATTCTTTGGCTATGGCTTGATTCATACCCATGATTGTACCTCTGAAAATCCAAATAATTAGAAACGTTGAAACAATTATTTATTATGCTTTTACTTACAAATTAACAATATCATAAGGACCACGCAATTCCATTGCTCTTTGCGCTTCACTTGTAATAATAATATTTTTTCCACGTGATACTCTTACTAGGTTTTGCGCATTTGATATAAGATGACGGCGAGATGTAGAATCTAATGATTAATTCGAAACTGATATAACTCTACTACCCATGAAAACATTTGAGCAATATAATGCAACAGTAAAGCCTACTACCTCTTATAGCAGGGGCGTAGGAGATTTCAAAGAATATACCACGTTCAATAGCTAATCCCACTGTACTATGCTTTAAATAAAATGGCAATCGTGATCCCATTTCAAGTGATATAATATCTATTTCAAGTGTACTACAGGCATTTAGAAATGCTTTTTCGTTCGTTGGACGAACTGCAAGAATGTCATATGATGCAAGTGTACTATTTGATGAGGTCTTTTTTATTTTTTTTAAAAAAAAAAAATTTTGATTTTAGGTATTAGTTATTGAAAGAGGAAAAGGACCACCAAAATGAAACAATATCACAAACCAATCCATGATTTTGGCTTATATCTTCAACAACGTATGTTAAACGTGTTAATTGTTCGATCTTGGATTTTTTATCGGAAATATCGGCAAGGTTTATCTTTCGCGTTGAATGTCTTTTAATATGAATTATTACAAAAAAAAAAAAAAAAATTAAGCACATAGCATCACTCACTTTGTTAGGAGATAATTTTCCGGTGACAACGTGATTATATGCTACAACATGGTAACCAACTGCAAGTTTGTAAAGCACTTCATTATTCGAGCGACATTAATTGTCTACAGAAAATCTTGTTAATAAGAACTATATTTTCAAATTACGCTTTATAAGCATGTCTGTTCTTGCGCGGAGTTCATTTTGATTGACTAAGTCAAGTCGAGGAAGATTCAGATCATAAAACATCTGTTGGTAATGCTTATATTGACCACGATGATAAAAATTATAAAATGTTAGATTACCACACGCGTGCAGGGACGATGATATATTGTGATTCACAAAATATCACAAAATTTTGTGATAATCACAAATTTGCATAGTTTCGCCACAAAATTTTACAAAATTCGATCTCACCGCTCATATGATAAACCAATCAAATCGTAGGATCTTGTATAACCAAAACTAAGAAAAAAAGCCAAAAAACATCAATAACAAGATATTTTTACTATGTTAATGAATCTTTATGCACTAATTAAAAGTTTTTAACACAAATCCTACCTAATTCTAACTCTAAATTTCTGTTCACCTGTGGTGATCTTTAGCAAAATTCTTTTTTTTAAATATATATATGCATTTATTGTGGATCAGAATTTGATAATAATGAAGAGAAATTGGATGTATATTGGAATAATCTAGCAACTCAGTTACCTATTCTTTCTCAAATTGTACTTAATTATATTTGGTTACCCAAATTGTACTGTTGAATATAGCTTTTTTTTACTCTTTTAGATAATGATAGATTAAATTTTTTATAGAAATTTTATAACTATTTTTTTATATTTTATATAATAATATTTTTTTATATTTTTAAAGTTTTTATTATATAAATAAAAATATTTTACTTATCATCGCAAAATTTTACAAAATTCAAATTAATTGCACAATATAATTTACAAAATTTACCTTATCTCACCATAAAATTTATAACTCTGTCACAAAAAATCATTGTTCTTGTACATGTGTAACACTATAATTGAAAGGCATATGAAATTTAATGTTAAACTTTTTTTTTATAAACAAAGAAATGCAAAGACTTTTGACCTAAACAATTTTTTACAAATAGAAAATAGTTATTTCATCTTTGCTTAGAAAATAAACTGTTTCTAGACATTCTAATAGATTCTTTTTTTATAGTGAAAGGTTTTGGTCATCATAAGAACAGATTAGGAAAATAGTTAATATTAATGTTGTTCAAAGTTGTATTTCTAACCTCAATAGCAATAACAACACTAATTACTTATAGCCTAAAAATGTTCCTAAATAGTGTTGATAAAAAGTTGAATAACTTTATATCTTTCTATCTTTAAGATATTTTAGAGTTTTATTTATCTATTTTGAGAGATTTTTTTGTTGATTTTTGATAATTGGTGTTGACAATGTAAGTAAATAAATGTTCACCTATTAAAGCTATTCAAACACAATATAAAAAGCAAAACAGTATAATTAGCAGGTACAAAAAATTCAGATTAGCTTTATACTGATTAAATTAAGGCCAATTGATTATAGTGCAAACACCTATTCTTATTATTAATCATCACATTTTGAAAACAAAATTTGAATTTAACAGAGTTAATGCAGATTATAGTTTCATATAAATTATTGGTATTAAAGACTTGTATCCTAATGATACAATAATATCTAAAATGAACTTGATAGTACAAGTTTAAAATTTTGATAACTACCTATCCTCTGGTGAAGAAAATAGTACAAGTTTTATTCCAGTATATCAGGTTTCAAAAAATTCTTTGATAAAAATCATTTTTATAATATAGAATTTGTATTTGACTGTAGATTAAGTATTAAAGTTTATTGAATTATTCTTATAACAAAGTTAAATTATTTTGAACATTTGTTAGATAAAGAATAGCTTAAAGAATATATAAAAACTATTATTATGCAAAAATTCCTATATAATACATTTCAGTCTATTGTTCTTTACCTTTAATCTAGAAAACTCAAAGAGAAATTAAGCTTTAATTTAATAAAAGAGATTTATACTAAAGCTGATATGCTGAATTTTGATTAACTTAATTCGATGACAGCTGATCAAATGATTGAACTAATAGATTATAACAATTGATATAAAATTTTATTGTTGAGTCAGAATAAACTTGATGAATAACTAATAACTGCTGTGTTAAATTTTGCAATAACAAATTAGATGAACTAGAGAAATAGTGATAGTATAAAAGAGGTTATAAGGTTCAGAGATATAGATTTAACTAAAGAGTTAATTCTTGAAAAATTCTTTACAACTAATAATAGGGGTATATAAATATTGAATATTAAATTTATATCATATTGTTTCATCTCATATTTACTAACCTGCCTTATTTACTATTGAATGCAATAAAAATACAATTGTTTATATATCATAAAGAATATATAGACTTTTAGATTACTAAATATTATAAAAAAGAATTATTATATCAATTATTCACAAATAGCTATAGTTACTGATTGTCTTAATTTTATGAAATTTAATTTCTTACATTTTTAAGAATATTGTGAATATTAGTAAAAAAATTACATATTTTTAAAAGTTTTTTGGTATAGTGTGAATCTAAATTGTAAAATATATAATATAATATAGATTTAAACTTAAATTAATTAATTAGGTTCTTTATTTAAAATATAATTTATATATAATAAATAATATGTTATAGTAATTTAATATTCTTTAAATATAAATTTTTGCAGACAAATTTATCTGCAAAAAACTATCCAATAGCCATATTTTAAAATAATATGTATATAATATCTAACCAAATAATGAGAATTTTAGAGATTAGTATTTGTAATTGGCACAAATTTATTAATCTAACAAATTTAATGCTTTTTCTAATATTGTTTAAATATACAGAATCCTCAACTAAGTCGATCTTTTAAAAAATTAGTCTGACTAGGTTGATTTTATTAACTAACACCAAACTGACTACAATTACTATTAAAGATATATCTTGCACAAGACAAAACTAGCATATATTTTACAAATTATAACTTTACGCAAAGTGAAGCAATTTTATTCAAGACCATTCAGCAGATTATAGATTTTGATGACAGCTTTAATCTTTTTTATGTTAATAAATTACTAATTGCTAGGACTTTCACAGATCCAAGTTTTAAATTTCAGTAACATTTTTGTGAAATATCAGTAAGATATTAGATGCCAATTTATCTAATAGCTTACTGATATTTGGCATATATCTTCACCTATTAACAGAATATTAGCCTTCAATAGGCCTATCAGATATATAATACTTTATTTAAAAGTATTATACTGTATATCTAATAAGTCTATTAAAAGCCAATATTCTGCTGATAGGTAAAATATGCATCAAATATTAGTAATCTATCAGATAAATTAATATCTAATATCTCACTAATATCTTACAGAAAATATTACCGAAATTTAAAACTTAGATTTATATTTATTAAAAATTTACTTTGTATAAGAGACAAGATTATATTATGTAATTTGTGTGAAGATGATATCATCTTTCATAAGGTATATCGCAATTGTTTGAATTTATCACAAGAATAAATCTAGTTAAAGATATATTAGTATACTTTGTGTATTTTATTTTTATTATTATTGCCAGTTATAATTAGGTTTAGAGTTAATAAAGAGATAGATTTTTATAAAGAATATCTTCCTATTAGGTGGTTTCTTAAGAGAAATTTCAAACTATAAGAAAAAGATAATGAATTTATTACATTATACTCATAATGTTGAAAAATATTGAATATGCTATATGCTAAATAACAAATTCTAAGAATAAATAAAGATTTAAAATTAATTTTTAAATTAAAGTTTTTTAGCCTATTCATCTAATAATTATAACTTTTGTAGAAGATAGGATGTGTAGTATAGCAAAAAAATTTGGCATACTATATGATATGCTATTAGCCAAAATTTATGCTATATTATACTATAGGCATACTATTGGTATGCTATAATATAATTGAATCATCTTCTAGAATATTTCATATTTTTGTTTAAATTTTTTCTTGTAATTTTATATTGTTTGATTTTTTACTTGAAATATTTCAGAATATCCAAATATTAGTTTAAACAGAGCGAGATGTATTATATAAGTAGCATGCCTATAGACTATTTTGTTTTGGATAGAGTTTTAATCTGGATAAATCTGTCATCTGTTTATCTGTATCTGATTATTCAGATAATCCAAATTGCTCAGATATCTGGATAATTTGACAGGTAATCAGATAATTATCCAAATATTAATAATAAAACAGATATTCAAATAAATTCAGATTTGAATATCTGATGGATAAATAGATAAACAAATAATAGATAGAAACACTAGTTTTGGTTATGCTACTATTGGCATGCTATTATAACATATCTATGATCACTGTGCCACATATCCTAAATACAATTTATAGGTTCTTGATTCAGAAGATTGAAAAAAATTCAAGTATTATTTTAGTTAGAAATATAACAAAAATTAGATAATTTTTTAGAAGAAGAAGGAGAATAAAAAATTTAAAATTATATATAAAGATCTTATCAAAATATATTAAGAGAGAAAGGGAAGATATGCTTCTGATAAAAAAAATCAGGTAATAAATAATACTACTCTAATTTTTATATAATATTTATATTTAAATCCTTATTAAACTAATATTAAACTATATAAACACTCAACTCTCTCTGATGATCACTCATACCAAACTTACACCTAATGAAAACAGAAACTTGTTAGAGAAAAGTAGAATAAACAACTACAAATAACAGTTTTTATAGAGGTCAAGGATTTCCATGTTTCTTCCGGACTCCTTTGTATATTTACTGTAGTATACAAGTTAAAAGCATTTCTGTACAAGATAACTGGCAAGAAGGTGGTGCCCTTATACAAAAAATTTTAATAGAAGCTCTGCTTCTGCTAATGAAGTTAATGATAATTGGTCTAAGGAGAACAACAAGCAAGTTTTCTACACGTTCTTTACCAAAGTTTAAGGCTACCTGCAAATCGAAACCCTATACCAAACTCCACTTTTTGCACTTTTCGAAATTTTCAACAAAAAGTGGGAAAAATGACGTATTTTCAACAAAAGATCGACACAGTAACAGCTACTGAAAAAGTGAAGTCACATATATGTGTACGTGTCTACTTTGGAATAAATAGTGGTAGATAATGTGATAACGTTTGAAGCACTGCAGAAGACCTGCCGACCTAGTTGGGATAGCACCAAAAGTTTCGATCTTGGAGTTCTACTTTAAGACCAGATAGTTTTTAACATTTTTACATCCTGGATATAGACATAAATAATTAGCATAGAGTTTAGTCTAGTTTATTTGTAGTACTATATAATTTTTACAATCCAGC
>CAJVPZ010002219.1:0-12819 GCA_910592135.1 Racocetra fulgida | reverse complement strand
AGTCTAGTTAAGATCTGCTATTTTTTCTTTTTTTTCTAGAGTGGATTAAATATATTATTAGGATAGAGTTAGATACAGAGCTTTTTTATCTTGTAATATGTAATTTTTGTTAACCCGACACAGGCTTATAATTGTGATTATCAGATTTTTTTTCTTTTGTTCTTACTCTTTCCCCCTTTTTTAATATTAGTATTAATGTTAGTATTTTTTTCTTTTTTTCACTTCCCTACGAGAAGATGTCATCAGATTGGCGATATCCTATTGTGGGGCGGTGGTCTGATATGGCTTTCTAGAATAGGTGGCCTTCGGATTTACCGTGATATGTCTCTTATAGATTTATCTGCCTAGTGCGACAGGTTGCTTGAAAGTGCTCTTAGAAGTAACTACAGAATGTCAGGCCTAAATATTAAGCTTAAAGTATCTTGTCACACCTGTAACAAGGCAATCTTAATAAAGAATTACTGGCAAGACTGCCAAAGTTAGAAAAAAAAAAAAAAAAAATTAGTGATCAGAATATTGATTGGATTATTTATCACTTTTATATATATATTTTTAATAGTAAAACATGTTTTTAGATATCTAAAGTGAATCACTTTACTTTTTTTAATTATTTTAATATAAATCTATTCTTAAACAAGTTTATAATATAGTTATATTAAAAATTTTTTAATATTAATATTAAATTTCAAGTTGACTCTTTACAAAAACTCTGCTTTATATTATGAATTATTCAAAAAAAGATATTTTCGTTATAAGTAAAATATTAATATTAAAACATAAAAATTTATAATATAAACATGTTTAAGAATAGATTTATACTAAAATAATTGAAAAAAGTAAAGCGATTCATGCTAAACATCTAAAACAAGTTCTTATTCTTTATTATTAAAATATATACAGTTGACTCTCTTTATACTGAACCTGTTTATACTGAAATCAGGTTATAGTGAACCAAATTTAGCAGAACAAATTTTTCTATAATAATTTAAGCTGATTATACTGAACTAAAATATTAAATTTTGTTATATCACATCCAAACTCTTTCTTACTAGCCAGAAACTATATGTATATATTTCTATATAACGAACTATCATGTGACTCATAAATTAAAGTTACATAATCATTTTATTAATTTATTATCATTATGTCTTTGTATACAAAAAATTGAAGCTACTTTTTTACAATATATATAAATTTAATTAAAAAATCACTTTTTTTGCAACTTAGTAAAGAACCCATATTATTTCATCTATAATCACTTCACTAATAGCTCATTTAGCTGATATCGCACTAGGTAAAATTTAGTAAAAAAATAATATTAGCAAATAGTAAATGCTTAACTCTAACTCTATATAATGTCGGCTAAATGAACTTTCAGTGAGTTAATCGAAACTGTATCACATATTGAGTATTGCACTGTTGCTATATCATATCATATCAGTAAGGTAGAAATATCTAAAAGTATATAAATTAAAAAACTTACCCATTGTACTTTAAGAACAATCTGTAAGATAAAGGAATAGTAAAAAAATCTTTAAAACCCCTAAAATAGGATAGTTAAGTAAAAAAATAATATAATAATAATAACAGAAATGTATAATCAAACTTATCTTTTGTGATTCTCAAAAGTTAGATCAAAAGTTTCTACAATTTATATTCGCTAAACTAAATAAAATACATTGAGATTTATTTATTGCATTGCTTTTCTTGATGTCTTGATACATTTATTGTTCTAATTTGTCTCTTTAAAACAATAATTGTGATTGAAAGAAATAATTCTAAAAAGATAGTACTAGCTATATTAGAAAAGAAATTATAATAAGAATGCTAACAAATAATAGCTTAATATAATCACCTCCTCAACAGCTCTTCAGAACAATAACAGTTCTAAAATAATCAATAATATATTGATTATTTTAGAACTTGTCATTGTTCTAGAGGACTGTTAGGGAGAAAGGCTATATTGAGCTCTTATCTGTTAGCACTTTGATTATTATTTCTATTGTTATAATTTCTATTTAAGTATTATAGCATATTAAGATTATAGATAAGTAGCGAAATTTAAAAAAAAAAAAAATAATAACTAAGACCAGATTGGTCTTATTATAATAATGTGAATTAACAATAAAATTTTAACATCAAAATTATTTAATATACTATAAAGCAGTGTTGTTACAGGACAGTTGTGGATAGTAAGTTTGGATACTTTGAACAATTTTGAACAATTAAATAAATTAAAATTACTCAAAATTTTATTAAGATAACCTATATTATTTTCTAAGTAAAATATATTCAGCATCTAAAAAAATATAATTACAGTATATATTTGTTAAACAAATTTATTAATTATTAAAGCTTAGATATACTCTGGACACTTGTGGACACTTGAACACTTGGACGTTGGACAGTACCAAAAAAGTCTTTGAATAGTCAAAACATATATCACTGCTGTAAAGTACTATATTTAATATCTTTTTGGGATAATAGCTGAAAGATATAATGTGCCCACTTTATTTCCAGTATATGATGTAAGTCATTTAGCTAAAAACAATTTTGCATTTTGCATTTTGCATTATTTATGCTTATTTATATGCATATGCATGTATAATTATACAGTCTAAAGATTATATTAAGATAATAATGTTATCTGTATAAATTCATGAATTTGTTAATTAGATTATATATTAGAAATTCTTTGTTGTATTTTGTATAAGTATCTGGTATTTACAAGTTATTTGTACTTTACCTTAGCATTATGTCAACAAAAAAATGAGTAATTCTTTCTGCAGCACAAAAATATAATATTTGTCAAGCAAAAGAAATGAATCTAAATATTAAAAATATAGATCTTGCAAATAAGTATTAGATTGGAAAGTCAACAATTACAGATATTCTGAAGGAAAAAGAATGTTGGTTGGCTATTACAGTTGAAGAAAAAGGTGAAGTAAAAAATTTCGCAGACCAAAGTGGTCAAAGATTAAAGAAGCTCTTGGACTCTGGGTAGATAATGCACTTAATAGTGGTCAAAATATCAATAGTCATATTCTTAAAACAAAAGCAAAGTTTTTTGCAGATTATTTTTTTATTGATGATTTTTATTATTCTGATAGTTGGCTTCCTGGTTTCAAAAAATATCATAGGCTCTGCCAATTTAAAAAAGAGGATGAATCAGCAAGTGCCTCTTCTATAAAACAAATAGAAAATGACTGACTTGCCTTACAAGAATTGCTCCAATCCTATGACCTTAAAGATATTTGGAATGCTGATGAAACTGGACTTTACTGGAAAATAAGACCTTCCTATACTTTGGCTTGTTCAAGATTAGCAAGATATAAAAAGAAAGTTGTATGTATTAATATTATATACTGCAAATGCAAGTGGAACTGAAAAAATGAAACTTGCCTTTATTCATACTCATAAAACATTGTATTACTTACAAAATCTTAACTATAATAACCTTCCCATTTACTATTACTAGAACAAAAAAGCTTGGATGCAAGTTAATATTTTTAATAATCTTCTTTCTAAGTTTAATGATTGAATGAAACTAAAAAATTAAAAAATTATACTTTTAATTAATAATACCCCAGTATATATTGTTCTTGATGAAATTAAAGTGAAGTTAAACTGTTTAAAAGTATAATTTCTTCCAGCTAATACAATCTTGATTCTCTAATGCTGCAATGCAGGAATTATCTATATGTTTAAGTGCTACTATAAAAGTTTTTTTGTCCAAAATCAGATTAATGCATATAATAATATGCAAAATAGAGTAGTAAATAAAATGGTCTCATACAATATTTATGATGCTATAATGAATGCAACTGAAGCATGGTCTATAGTATCACCAAATGTTATTAAAAATTGTTGGCGAAAAACTGATATTCTTCTATATAATGGTCCTGAAGAACTTATTGAACTTAATCAAGACAGGTAATTAGTAATAGAAAATTAAAGGTATGAAAGTAATACTATAACTTGTTATACTATAGTAATAATAATTACAAGTTACAGCATTACACTCACACCTCTATATTTTTAAAGGCTTATGCTTATTAATATGAATTTGTAAAACTTAAAATGCGCACTTATTAATTTTCGGTTCAAATAATAAAAAAAAAATTTAAAATCTTTTAGTAATACAGATGATGAATCAAAACTCTTAGAACTAATTAGCTGCTTATTAACAGATGATCTTCTTACTGCATATGAATATATCCATGCTGAGGATAATGAAGTTAAAAATGGGTTTACTGAAGAAAAAATTTTGAAGATTATTGAAAGTGAAAATAAGGAGAAAAGTGAGAAAGAAAAAGATGAATTTATCGAAAAAGAAAAAGTTAGTTATATAGAAGCAGAACTTTGTATAAATAAAACACTAATGTTTTTATATGAACAAGGTTCAGAGTTTGGAGGTGTCAAAGATGAAGTAAAGATTTTAAGAAATTTATACAAACAAGTTCACCTAAATATAGTAAAAAATCTCAAACAAGCTGATCTTCATCACTATTTTCAAGATACCAAATAGAAGTTTTTTTCTTTATAGTATAGAATTGTTCAATATTGTATGTTATACATGTATATATGTATATATGTATTGTATGTATATTGTAGAAGTTGAATTTACTCTGTTTAGATATGATAAGCAATCAGCGTGATATAGTCATTAAATTTTTTAAATTTATTAATGAATTCATTAAATTCATTAAATAGAATAGATTTATATATACATATAAGCAACTGATATTTATCTTAAATAAAGTAACTCTTGGAGTTAAAATTTCGAAAAGCATAAAGTAAAAGTATCAAGTAGTAATAGACCCCTTTTGTACTCCTGTGACAATTGGCAATACTTTGCATAAAATAATCGTTAATTGCTTGTTTCTGTAACCTGTTATTGTTAGTTAGTAAGAAGTAAATAGTTAGTAAAAAATAAAAAAAAGAAAAAACAGAAAAATCATATCTATTAGCAATCAACTCCCTTTTATAGAAAAATCCAGTGATTACATCAGTGATCACATTTATTGTTAAATTATACGTACATATACCTATTTGCGATTTCAGCATCCTTTGATGCTGAAATAAGTCATCTGATTTAAAATAAGCAACAGACCTAAAATAAAGAAAAAATATAATAAAACATTAGTATAAGGCAACATATTAAGTACAAGAAATATACATCTAAAGTAAAAAGTAATATTTATTCAAGTACTAGTAATAAAGTCACAAGACCTCTAACCATGCCTCAATTAAAGTCTACTAATTTGAGATTTTTGGTCTTGTTAGATATTATTTTAGTAAAGTTGTATATTGTGCTATTTAATAATATTAAAATCAGGTCATATTTCTGCAATGTAAGTTTAGGATTTGTATTATATTGTGCATATTAATATATGCTTTTTATAAAGTTAATATTTATTATTATATATATATGATTCTTGATTATATGAATATAATTTTATTAGTTAGCTGTATATACCGAACAGTTTAGTATAGAGAGTAAACTGTATAAAGCAAACTCACTCTATATTAAACAAAATCTCTCAGAATATACAGTTTGGTATAAAGAGAGTTGACTATATATAAAGTCTTTAATTACTAAATTTAAAAAAAAAATTCATATATAAAATTTAATATACATTTATATATAGTTTTAATTTACATAGTTAAACATACTTTCTAGCATTACACTATAATCATGCACAAGATGACTAGCAAATCACCAATTAGAATAAAATTTTACTTATAAAATATAATTATTAAAACTAAATATATAGTAAATTTTTGAAATATTATGACTTATATTTTTTTGATTAGCAGCTTGGAATTTTCTTAATATAAGGATACCCAATAAGGTATAGCTGTGAAAACTACTTCTTTTGGTAGAATTTACTTTACAAATAAAGTAGTCTGAAAGTCAGATCAAGTACCTAAATTAAAGATTATTTGTGCAAAATGATATTGAAAATCAAAGTGTTTAAATAGAAGACTTATAAGCAGATCTTAGATATAACAATAAGTAGAGAACCTACAGTAGAACTTTTAAATAGATAATAATTAAAGTTGTATAAGTGGCTTATTGTATTCTTATTAATATAAACCTTTTTATAAAATACAAATTGCAGATACTTTAATAATAAAGAGAAAACTCTAACTAATAAAATTATTCTATAAATTGTAAAAAAAAATAAATTAAAAGACTTAAAATTCTTTAGATTATAATAAGATTTATTCTTAATTTATTTAAGAATAGATAGTTAAAATTTATTATAAAGTTAGATACAATATAGAGCTTTAAATTAAATAATGAGATTAAGCAAAAAAAAATAATTTCACTACTTGTATAGAGAATTTTTTATGATCTACTATTAGCAAGAATTAATAAAGATTCTAACTTAGATTATATAATAATTCAATAAATTCTATTTAACTATAGTCTAAACCAGTTAATAGAAAAAAAATAAAAGTAGGTAGTAGTTGCTTATATAATAAATCACAAAAGTAAAAAAACAAATAAAGAAGATAATATAGATTGCTAAAAAGTTTTTCAAGCTTAATAATATTTAAATAAATGAAAAATAACCAAATTAATTGTTATCAATTTAGAAGAAAAAAAGAAAACAGAAAAGTTTACTTTGGTAATAAATGTTATAGATTAAAACGAAATCTGATCAAAATGAAAATTTTCTGTTTTTTAAAGAAAATTTGAAATTTTTTAAAGACATTTTTTAAAGATTTTTTTAGTATTAGAAGTAGGTTTAGGGTTAGATTTATTAATAAATGAGTATATGTGGGTTTTATAGGCTTTAAGCATGGATATGAGAGGTTTCTAGTTTCATTTTAATCAGAATTTATTTTAATCTGTGACAATAAATAGTTAGTAGAAGAATGAAAAAACAAGATTATAAGATTTTTAGATATGTAGCTTAACAACAGATTAGATAAGACTCTTATTAAAACAAAAACAAAAGAGATCATATGCTTAACAGCTCAGATATTAAACTTAAAAAAGCTAACAGTAGTACAAATAGTATATTGTATATTACAATATATATATAGTTCGTAAATTATACTACATATTGCAGATATTTAAATTTATAAAAAATAATTAATAATTTATAAACACCAATATTAGCTTTAATGAAATATAAAATAAAGCTAACAAATACAATAAATAATAGTATAATCTTATACAAAAGTATTGGAAGCTGTAATGCATTATAAAATTAACTATTAATAAAACAAGTTTTTAGTTTATATTTATGACTAAACTTAGCAGATCTAAAAGAAATTTTAATATTACTAAGAATAAGTTAAGATATACAACTACTGAAAACTAAAGTCCAAAAAATTAAAAATTGTATTTAAGTTTAGCATATGGAGCTTATAGATAAAAGCAAAAAATTTAAAATCATAAATATTTTAAAAAAAATTTATTTTATTAGTGATAGTAGTACTTAAAAAGCTCAATATTATATTTCTTAAACAATTATTAATATAGTTAAAAAATTGAATAATAATCTGATAACATTTTAAGATACTTAGAACCTTTTATGCAAAGGTAAAAATAT
Organism: Racocetra fulgida; assembly: GCA_910592135.1. NCBI lineage: Eukaryota > Fungi > Glomeromycota > Glomeromycetes > Diversisporales > Gigasporaceae > Racocetra > Racocetra fulgida. The sequence continues at coordinate 5,248 of CAJVPZ010002219.1, read as the reverse complement.
AAAATAGTTTTGCTTACTAGAAAAAATAGTAATTAAAAATAAAGAAGCAGAAAATTAAATCAGAATATTAAATAAAAGCTCTAGCTTTTAAACACTTTAAGTTATATTAAATCTGATAGAAGCAGACAAAAAGAAAAAAAGTGTGTTTTGGTTAATATATTAGAGATAGCAGAAAATAAAGCTTCAAAGATTAGACAAATTATTGACAAATTAAAAAAGAAACTTCTTATAAAGCATTAGAACTTAAATGTAAACTCAAATATAAAAAGTATAAAAATAAAAAGATATAAAAGCTGTAAACTCAACTAAGAAAGAGAGAAAAATTCTTGTAAAATTTGTATAAATAAAAAAAGGATTTAGAACTTTATATTAAAATTTATTGATAAACAAAAGAAAAAGCTTTAAAATTAATCAAAAAATAATAAAAATGATACAAAATTACTTCAAGTTAAAAGTTTTGCAAAAATTCAAGTTTATAATTTAGATACTAAAATCATTAAGAAATAGCAGATTGTCAATACAGAACTATCTAATAAAAAAACCAAAAATTGTAAAAAAGTTCATTAACACAGTTTATTTTATATATTAATAGATTTTTAAGAAATAATAAAAGTTGATCACAGTTAGAATTAAAAAAATGAAAGCAAGTTAAGTATTAGTAAATAAAGAAAAAAGAGAAATAATAGATAAAGAATATATTGAAACAAGAAATTGATCATCTTTAATAAAAGTAAAACTTCTTAAAATCTGATATGTATTGTTTATTATATCTAAAAAAAAAATCAAGATCTATACTATTAGTATAGTAGTAATAACAAAAGTAAAAAAAAAGCAAAATAAACATATAAGACAATAGCTAAAAAAAGAATATCACATTTTAGTAAAATACATTTTAGATATAATAAAAAAAAAATACAATTAAAGTTAAAAAAGTAAAAAAGCATAGCAAAAATAAATAAAACAATAAGCTAGATAAATTAGCAAAATTAGAATCTAGAATAAAAAATAGAAATAGAATTATAAAAAAACCTCTTTAAAAATTAAGCATTACTTTATATTAAGAAAAAACAATAGTAAAAGTTTCTATAAGAGAGTTTCTACAAATGATTTTCAAATTCAAAATAGAGATAAAGTAGAAATCCTTATCAGTTATAAAGAAGTTAGAAAGTATAAATCTAATATTAATCTATTTTATAAAAAAAATTAGAAATCAAAGTGTAGTAAGATATATAAGTTTAAGAAAAAACAAAGGTCTAAAGGTCTTGATTAATACTTATATAAGAAGCTTTCAGTATTAAAGATATTAACAATCAAAAAACTAAATTTATATAATAATCTACTGTAATATATATAAAAACACCTAACTATATATAAAAAGTACAAAGCAAAATAAAAAAAAATATAAAACAGCTAATATTGACTTGGCTTGGGCAGCTTTATTAGAAGAAACTTACAACTATCTTAACAAAATACAGCTTAAGAATATTTTGTAAAATTTGTTAGAAAAAAAAGAATAAAATAAGAGTTGATATACTCAAAGAATTAATTTAAAAAAAGATCATGAAAAAAATTCTTAAAGTGATAAAAATGTAAAAAAAACTTAAAAGCTATCTAGATGTAACAATAAATCAATGTAAAACTTTTTCTACAAAAATATTTAGAAATAAAAATGTGCTTATATTAGCAAAAAAAATAAGTATAAAAGAAAAAAAAATACCAAAAACAGAAAAGCTGAACATTAGTACTAAAAAAACAGAGTTGATTCCAAAGAGGAGTAATTAAAATCAAAATCAAGCCAAGGAAAAAGTTAAAAAGAAAGAAAATAAAAAATAAAAAGAAGAGCTTGAAAAAAAAAACACTTGATTTAATGTTATTAAAAATTTTATAAAGATAAAATAAATCTATTTTGGTATAACTTTACTAGCTAGATTATTGCAGCCATCCAGTGTAGGCAAAAATCTTAACTAATATAACAAACCATCTTTGGATGTCCAATAAAAATGTTAAATCTATAACTTAAATAGTTAAATATATATATACTTTGATCTTATAAAAATACTAATGAAACAACCAACATTAAAAAAATATCTATATATATAATTTATATTGTTAATATATATATATAACTTATTATCAATATTTTCTATTTGACTACCAAAAATAAATAAATTTTTAGGCTAAATATTATCTTTCAAATATGCAAAACATAAATTATTTTATGAAAAGACTACCTTTATAATAAAATTATATTTCTAACCAGCATAGGCAAAAATCAATATCTAAACTATGATATTATTTTTAAATTTATTTGATGCTTTCTAAAAAAATCCTGAAAAAAAACCTTTAATAAACATTTATTAGATGTAATGACTTTATAAATAGATGTTGAAACCATAATCTAAAATTTAAATACAAAATTAATAAACAAATGCTTCCAACAAATAAATACAAAAAGAACAAATACTTTTGCTCTTCTATTTTCTCTATAAAATCCAGGAACAATTTTATCTTCAACTGCAAAAAAATTGTCCTTCACAAAGACAGCCTAAGACTCAGGATCTCTCTTACATCCAAATTATTTAACACAAATAAAAATAGGGAATTGTTATTGCCACCCCCATTTTTGTTAATGCCACCCCCTATATAACCCTAACCGGTCTAAAATCTTAAAAATTCTACAAATAGTATTTAGAAATAGTATAAATTCATGTAATTAATTAGTTAGCAGTTAGGGTAAGAATTGTTTATAGAGTTTCCGGAAAGGTTAAAGGTTAATTAGAGTTATGTAGGGGGTGGCATTAACAAAAATGGGGGGTGGCAAAATAACAGTTCCCTAAAAATAACTCAATATTATAATCTTACGCTTCACAGAATATGCATCAAGAGCCCAAACAACCAACAAATCAGTATTCTCTTTTACATGTCTAACGATTGTATCTGCATAACACGGCATTAATCACCAGAATACAAGATTCAACTATATATATATACTAAACCTTTACATACTAATCTCGGTTCCGTCATTATCATAAATAAACTTCATGATTACATAACTATTCCACTGCTATCAATAATACGTAAATAAGCCAAATAATACGATAATAATTACATCACTTTAAACAATTTCGTAATAAATCCACAACCAATAACCTAACAGATAGCTGAATATGTAATTGCCAACTTACAAAAAAATCAACAAACACAAAATCCTCTCACAAACTATTTATTTTAATTATATCAAGTTATTCAATATAGGAAAAAAAAAATAACTAACTAAATTTTCGGATTCCCACAGATTAACCAATAAATTTACAATCAACTAAAAACCCAAATACATTCATATCTGATATAAATCCGTCTTATACTTAATATACATGTAATACCCGGGTACTAACCTGGATTTTGATTGTGGAATGTATCGTATCCAGGGTACTATAGTACGCGCTGAACAGTATAACATAATATAACACTTGAACTAATTACAAAATACGAAACCATTCCGCTCCAACAATGATCATTACATCGACAACTCATTTAACTGACAATGCGCCAAACGACGATTTACTGAAATATATATCTGCGATTAATCAAATACTAACCCAAAGTCACGTAATGTCGTCTAAATAAACTTTCAACTATCAATAAAATAAACATCACACAAAAAACATACGTATAAATCTGTCACACCAAACCTACAAACAAAAAAAAGCCACTAAACAACCCGGTATAAAACAATCCTATAAAGCAAACAATATAATTATCTACTTTAAAGATATAAGCACGACTAAGATGGGTGGCGCATTCGCACTAGTATAACATATGGAAAATCAACAGTCAAGACTGGATTATACATGACAGATTCTGCAATATAAAACATCATACATATTAGCAATTCTGTAATCTCAATAATAGAAAAAAAACCAATAATTGAACAATATCTCGTATTTAGGTTCTATATGAAGAATAAAATAAACATGACAAACCGTTTAAAGACCAGAAATTTAATAACCTTTTAAAAACCACGGGATAACAGAAAATTTAATATTAAAGTGTACATATCTAGTTTTAAGACAAATATCAATCAATATTTATCGAGTTACTTTATACCTACTCATTTCAGTAATTCTGTGATAAAATCGAATCATCTGATCATGAGATTGATTTTTAGTGTGGGACAAATTCGCAATAATCACAAATTTGGGCAAAATAACTAAATTAATCGGCCAATGATCACCTGACATTTGCTAACTGGGCAATCTTCACTACGAGTATGGAGAGCCTGGCACCAGCCGGATTCGAACCTGTACCTAGTGCTATGTACGGACCCGCGTTCTAACCGTTAAGCTATATCAGAATGATCATATAATTTTTAAAATGTACTCCTTATAATCATATAAGATTCTATATACTTGAATAGTCGCATCTAATTTTTTTAAAAAATATTTTGGTAACCATCTAAAATCGATAAATTTTTTTTATTTTAATTATACAGGTGATATAGAATCAGAATAAAAAAAAATTTTCATCAATTTTAGATAGATGGTTATCGAGATATCTTCGCTCAAAGTTCGCAAAAAATAGTTATTCGAGTTTTTTCTAAACTTTGAGCGAAAATATCTCGACAACCCCTATCTAAAATCGATGAAATTTTTTTTATTTTAATTTACCGGCATATAGAATTGGAATAATTAAAAATTCATTGATTTTAGATGGGTAGTTGTCAAGATATCTTTGCTCAAAGTTTGAACAAAACTTTGCCGCAGCTTTTGATAGTTATTCTAATCTTTGAGCGAAGATATCTCGACGACTACCTATCTAAAATTGATGAAAATTTATTTATTTTAATTATTTATTCATATAGAATCAATAAAAAATTTTATCAATTTTAGATAGGTGGTTGTCAAGACGTCGCTCCAAAAACAATGGTAGTCGGATTTTTTGTTAGCTTACATCGATTTCGAAAACTGATTGCCGGTAAAGTTGTGTTTATCATGCTTAAAAATAATATTCGTCTTGACTTTGACTTTCATCTTGAATTTCACTTTGACTTTCATTTTGACTTTAACTTTGATTTTAACTTTGACTTTCACTTTGACTTTTGTTTTGACTTTCGTTTTGACTTTCGTTTTGACTTTTACTTTGACTTTCGTTTTACTTCGCTTTTGATTTCAAGAATATTTACTGTATTGAATTCACAAAATAAAGTGCGTCATATTTTAAGCAAAACAACTCGTTTAAACAATAAAAT
>CAJVPZ010002218.1:0-12819 GCA_910592135.1 Racocetra fulgida | reverse complement strand
AAATATTGAGAAAAGTGCAATTGTTTTTAGAGAAAACTTGGTACAAGTGATCGTCGGAAAGAGTTAGTGATTTGCCTACTTATTTCTTAGTCAGTTTTTTAAGATATAATAGTTTTTATTAAAATTTAGGTTTAGAATGCAGTTTTATACCAAAATAAAAGTAAATATAATGATTTAAATTTAGGTTATATAAGGTTTTAAGTAGTTTTGAACATTTTTACTTAGTACATCTAACTCTGTTTCTTAGCTAGGTTTTGAAATATAGCACTCTGAATATCAATATTCTCAGTATTAATTAAATATATTCAAAATAAAAGTCTAAAAATAAAAAAAACTATTTGATGTAAATAAACAGACTCTCTAAATTAATCTTTCTAAATATATGCTCTATGAAAAGCCTCACCAAATACTGTCTTCTCTTAGACCAACTAATATAATATATAAATTTTTACTTCTCTAAATACAGTACCTCTCTAAATATATATTTGACTCAATTTTGTATATAGCCTTACTATAATGCCTTTAGAAAAATTTGACTATAATTGTAATCTTAACTTGATGTGAAATAACCTAAACAATAAACATTATTATAGTTAAATCTATAAATTAAAATTAATAAAATATCTTTCTAATTCAAGATTATTTTTACTAAGATTACTAATATTCAAAAAATTATCTGTATTCTTGCAAAGTATATTGTCTACTGTTTTTATTCTTTTGATCCAAGTTTATTATTTTAAAGAAATCAATATGATATCTTCTAATTTAATTTATTATTCCAACCAAGGTTTAGATAAATTAACATAATACTCTTACAAAGTGCATCAGCTAATGCTTTTTGATCCTTTGATTTAAGTTATTATTATTTCAAATAAGATTTAGAGAAGGCAAAAAGGTATTTTTGCAAAATGTGTCAGCTAATGCTTTTTATTCTTCTTACCTAATCAAGATCCAAAAAAATAAGTGTAGTATTTTTGTAAAATGTATTGGCTAATACTTTTCTTCTTTTGATTCAAGTTTAATGTCAACATAATATTCTTGCAAAGTAAATTGTTTAAAGCTTTTCATCCTTCTAATCCAAAATTATTATTCCAATTAAAATCCAAAGAAAGCAATGTAATATTTTAGTTTTATTCTTATATTCAAAAATCATTTTAAAGTTCAGAAAGATCAATGTGGTGTTTTTGCAAAGTGTATGAACTAATGCTTTTCTCAATCACTACCTAAAAATAGGTTGTTAATAGTTTTGTAAGTATATATAGTTAAGTAGTTTTAAATCTTTGTGCAGAAGTTTCTACTCATTACTATGGATTATAAAACAAAAAAGCATCTTCGAAGATAAGATTCTTTTTGAGTTTACTATTTTTCTGACTTTAAACATAAGGATAATAAGATATTTGTCTTACTGAATCATTTTACTGTAAAGTGCCAACTATTGTATCTGGATATTTACAATGTCTTGAGATGTACCTGGTGTACTTAAATATGGGAGTATATTGTATTGATCAGAAGTATAATTCCAGAAAACATTGTCTTAAGTTGTATCTGAGTACTTAAGTAGGAGAGTGTATTGTGCGAAAATTGCACTCCTCTAAAATTTTAATTATCAGTAGCAGAGTTTAATAAATTAATTTATTATATAAAATTAATGTCATCATATAATTAATTAATTTATTATACAGAATTGATGTTATATATATAATAATAATTATATAATTATAAAATCAAATTGTTATATAAGAACTGTAAAGTTTTTTTAAGTAATCATAAAATAGGTTTAAATAAAAGAAAACAGATTAAACAGGTTTGCACTATTTAAAAAATTTGCTGAAGTTGGTGTGCCTGTGAAAAACTTATGGTTGTATATTATTTCGAGCATAATGGTGTGTATTCAACAGCTAAAAAATTTGGTATTGAGCTCAAGCAAGTTCGTGAATAGCAAAGTAAAAAACAAGAACTTCTTGATGCTGCACCTAATGCTCTAATACTTAATCATAGTCATCAAGCAAAATTTTCTCTTCTTGTAGAAAAAATTTTTGGATAGGTTATGGAATTGTGTGATAGACAAAATGCAGTAACATAAAATATAATAGTGCATAAAGCAAAGTTAATATGAAATTAAAACTCATTACCCTAATATTATTGAGTTTAAATTCTCTAATTATTGGTTAAGTGGTTTTTGGTTTATTATAATCTCTCAAACCATCATCATATAACAATATCTCAATGTCTTCTTGAAGATTACATTAACAAAGAAAATGAATTCTTAAGCTTTGTTTTATTTAAACATTATAAATATGAATTTCCTATAGAATATATTGGAAATATGGATGTAACATCAGTAGTCTTTGATTTGCCTAGTTCAATAACTCTTGAAAAATGTGGTAGTAAAACAATTGATAATAAAATAATAGAACATGAAAAAACCTGTTTTATGTAATTCTTGGATGTTTTGTTAATGGCACAAAACTTCCTTCTACATGTATTTTCAAACTAAAGAATGTCTTACGTGAAACTTTTTCTAATGAAATTATTATTCAGGCTAATAGAAGCAGATGGAATAAAGAAAATAAAATGAACTATTAGATTAATACAGTTTGGACCTAACATGATGAAATAAAAAATCTACCTTCTTTATTAATTTTGGATTTATTTAAAGGCTATTTAGTGGATTCAGTTAAAGAAAATTTTGGTAAAAAAATACTCACATAGTTGTAATTTCTCGCAGATTGACAGGCAAACTTCAACCTTTGGATGTTACTATAAACAAATGTTTTAAAGATAGAGTTAGCAAAAAATTTTTTTTTAATAATAAAAATTATTTTTAGTTTTATTATTGTTTATTATTAATTATTATTATTATTATAGATATGAAGTCATTATAGTGAGTGGATGGCTAATAAAATTCACCAATTAACACCTACTAGACGAATTTAGAAACTAGTATATGCAACTATCACAAAGTGGATTAGAGACTTCTGAAATGATATTAATTCTAGTATAATTATAAATGCATTTAAATACTGTAATATTAACATAGATAAAGATGAATCAATGTCTGATGAAGATGCAACTAAGGAAATTCATTTCAATAGAGAAGAAAGTGACAAAGTTAATATTATTGATAATATTAATAGAGAAATATACAAAGAAGCAGAGGGTTATATGAATGTTTAAGAATAATTGCAAACCAATATTATACATTATTTTTTTGTAAGTGCTTTTAATACTTATAACAATAAGAGTAATATTATTTAGAAAAAAAGCTATTTAGAAAATAGCAAAATAAGCTTGTATTTTTTTCTTAGAAGGAATAATAAAAGTGTCAAATACACAATAGTTTAATAAAGAGTAATTAGTCAAAACTTAGTTTCACTATACTATTAAATAAAAAATTTTCATTTTACTTTGCTATTAAATAAAAATTTATATAATAATTTAAATCATATATCATAGTTTGTATTACTGAATAAATAAATAAAATAATTACCATAGTATACTGACCAAAGTACTTCATTTTTGTGTACCTCCACTCAAAATACCTGGGTATTTTATATAGTATTTTTTTTAACTGTGGATAATACCTGAGTATTTTGTATGACATTTTCACGTTAATATATATTAATTTCCACATTACATATATAAGACTGTACAAAGTTTCTCTATACAAGATACCCATTATTGATCAAGATAACTATGAGCAGTGATATATATTTTGACTGTCCAAAGGCTTTTTTGGCACTGTCTAACGTCCAAGTGTCCAAGTGTCTACAAGTGTCCAGAGCATATTTAAGCTTTAATAATTAATAAATTTGTTTAACAAATATATAATTATATATTTTTTTAGGTGCTAAACATATTTTACTTAGAAAATAATATAGGTTATCTTAATAAAATTTTGAGTAATTTTAATTTATTTAATTGGTCAAAATTGTTCAAAATGTTCAAACTTACTGTCTACAACTGTCTCGTGACAACACTGCCTATGAGTACTTTATAAGTTTTTTTGGTTAAATTGTATTAGACCTCGGGTACTTTGGTCAGTGCACTATAGTATGTTTAGACCCGGATATTTCCCAAAGTATAGGGGTACTATATATTAAACTTTAATATAATTGTATCCAGATATAAATCAAATTTAAGATTACTAATCATCACAGAAATATTTCATAGCAGGATCTACTATATGGCACTTTATGATACATTGTCCAAAATGCAATTTCCTTTTAGGAAACCCTAAAAACAGTAATTAAAAATAGCCTACTGTTGCAATTTCTATAAAAATCAAAAATTTCATATAAGTGTTGATCACTCAAATGTTATAGTAAAAAATTTATTCATCTGATCTTTGTGACATCTGGATCAACTGATAAATTTGGCAAATGCTACAAGTATAGCAAAACACATAACTTATCTTCTTATCGGCACAGAAATGATTGATATAAGCACTCCAAATTTTTTAAAAATATTAAGCGAAAATTTCTCAACAACCAGCTAACTGAATTTGATAAACTTTTTTTTATTTTTATTCTACAAATCAATAGAATCATAATAAAAAAGTTCATCAACTTTAGTTGACTAACTGCCAAGGTATATTATTTAAGTTTTTGAAAGTCAAACACCTATTAATGCATAAAACTTTTGTAAACTTTGAGCAAAGAAACTTGAAAAATATCTAAGCAAATTTAATAAACCTTGTTTTTATATTGATTCTAAATATTTAAATATAAAAAAATCATTGAATTTAGTTGAGTGGTTGTCTAGTTATCTTGCTTAAAGGCTATTTTTAATTTTTGTAAAACTTTAAAAGAAGATAACTTAGCAACCCGACCAAATTTGATGAGCTTTTTTATATTTTATTTACAATACTCAGAATCTAAATAAAAATTTTTGGTTGATTTCCAAATTAACTTTGCTAAAGCTTTATAAAATTTTGCTACAGCTATTATTTTGATAGGCATTTTGAATTTTCGAAGACTTTGGACAAAGATACCTCGGCAACCACTTCACCAAGTTTGATCAAAATTTTTAATTATAATTCTAAAGCCTTGTATAATCAAAATAAAAAAAACCATCAAATTTGGTTGGCTGGTTGTCGAGATATCTTCACTCAAAGTCATAATAATAAGTGATTGTAAAATTCATATTAAAATTTTAGGTATTCATATCGATCATTATTATACCAATAAGGCGATAAGTTACGTGTTGCTGTGCCTATAGCATTCGTCTAAATTTTTTGATAAAAATCATTTCTGTTTGGCACAATTAAAGAAATTGTAATTAAGTATAATATAACACGATTAAAATATTTCTTTTGACAAAAACATAATAATTCACCTTTTATGCCCAATTAAAATATTTTTTATTTTCAAACCCTAAATATAGCACTAACTCTAAAGAATTTTAAGATGTATGTTATTTCACATAACCTGAAAGTCCATGGTCACCCTGGTGGATTTGACCAGGGAGACCATCAAAATTACGGGTATTAACTTTTAATTAATCAAAAGGAAATGTGGTAGGTCACAAGTAAAAGCACAACCAATTCTACGTCCATAAGATAAGCTTTCTAATTTTTTTTCTTTTCAATATACACCCACAATAAATATTGTTTTTTTTCATTTTACATACACCAACAAAAAATTTTTTTTATTATAACTACCATTATTATTATGTAAAAATACTGAGTTTTGGAGTGAAGACACCAGACCACAGTTATAGAGTGAAGACACCAAATCAGAGTTATTAGACGAATATATCAGACCACAGTTATTGGGCGAAGACACAGGATCACAGTTATTGGGTAAAGATACTAAACCATTTATTAGAAAAGCCAAAATATTATTGTTAGATAATGATATCAGCTGCTATTTATTATATGCCCCTTTATATGCATAATTGCCATAGTTGTTCCTTTACACTACACCCATAAGATAAGCCTTTCTACTTTTTTTTCTTTTCAATATGCACTCACAATAAATAATTCTCATGGTTATTGGAAGAAAGCACAGTATAACTACCATTATTATGATATAAAGATGCTAGGTTTTGAAGTAAAGACACCTGACCACAATTATTAGACGAAGACACCAGACCACAGTTATTCAGTGAAGACACCAAACCACAGTTATTGGGCAAAGACACCAGACCACAATTATTGGCCAAAAATGCAAAATCACCATTATTGGGTGAAGATGCTAAACTACCATTATTGGGCGAAGATGCTAAACCACAATTATTAGACAGAGGCTAACATTATTGTTAGATGATGGTATCAGTTTACTATTTATTATAGGGATTGGACCTGGGTAAAAAATTGTTACTATACGATTATAATAACTTACCCAGATAACCCGGGTAATTTAATAATACCCGGGTAGAGATTTTCTCAACGGGTTCTATCTCTAATTTATTATGCACCTCTTCCCTGCATATAATTGTCGTAGTCATCCCTTTTAACACTACGTCTATGAAATAAGCATTTCTATTTTTTTTATTAATTTTTTTTTTATTTGCATCCACAATTATTATTTTTTTTCTTTTCATATATATTCACAATTATTTAGTTATTTAAAAAAGTATACTATAACTACCATCATTATTATATAATAATACTAGACTTCTGGGCGAAGACATAGAGCCTCTAGGCAAAGATACAGGGGTTTAGAACGAAAATACATAGCTTGTTGGCGAAGACACAGAACAACTGATATTATTTTCAGTTAATAGAACTGAGCAAACAACACTGTCGGGTAATTGTTCTGGATCATCAATATTGTCAGACAAAAAATCTAAAATATTTTTTTAAAAAAAAAAAAGTAAAATCTGTGATAAATAAAATGCACTATATTAATTTGATTGATTTTAATACCAGCCATATCATCATCCAGGCATACTTTATAAACAATGTTGGGGATTTAATTGTATCTGGTATTTTCTCTTTGTCGAAGACATTATTATTATAAAGTTTATTTACAAGAGTACAATTACCACGGGGCTCGATTTATACACTCAACTCTCCCCAACGATCACTCGTACCAAACTTACGGCTAACGAAAACAGAAACTTGTTGGAGAAAAGTAGAAGAGACAACTACAAATAACGGTTTTTACAGAGGTCAAGGCTTTAGCTTGATTTTCTCCCAGACTCCTCTGTATATTTAGCATGCAAGTTAAAAGCATTCTTGTACAAGATAACTGGCAAGAAGGTGGTGCCCTTGTGCAAAAAATTTTAATAGAAGCTCTGCTTCTGCTAACAAAGTTAAAAATAGCTGGTCTAAGGAGAACAACAAGCAAGTTTTCTATACGTTCTTTACCAAAGTTTAAGGTTACCTACAAACTGAATCCCTCCTCCATACTCCACTTTCTTGGCCTTTACGGAATTTCTTCAAAAAGTGGGAAAAATGGCGTACCTCCATCAAAGGATCGACAACAACAATCGCTGCCAAAAAAGAAAATACACGTACACATGTACGTGTATGCTTTGGGTTATAGTATAAGATACTTTTTCCTCAAGAGGTTGCGGTGGTTACACCGAGAGTGCCTGATTCACTGATGTGGGTCGACGGACAACAGCTTGTTAACTTTGCCCAGGAATATACAGGTTGAAACATTGCAGAATATTTGCCTACAGGCTTGGGATAGCATACAGAAGTTTCAACGCTTGGAGCTCTACTTCAAGACCAGATAGTTTTTAACATTTTTACATCCTGGATATAGACAGAAATGACTATCGTAGAGTTTAGCCAAGTTTATTTGTAGTACTATATAATTTTTACAATCTAGCACGGGTTTAATAGTGCTATCTTTGTTTTCTTGTCTTTTGTTTTCTTCTTTTCGTTATGTGTTTTTTTGTTGGTTTTATTGGTTTAGGTGAACCAGAACTCGATGCCATAGTATTTCCCTATTTTATTTTGCCCTTTATATTTGTGTTTGTATTTCATATTGGAAAAAGGAAAGCTAACCTTGATATGGTGTGTAGCATCAGCCCATGACCAAAGGATAACCTCTAGTAAGTTAGAGGCCCGGAGAGAGGCTTGAAGTCCACTGAGGCAAGTCATACCTGGCGAAAGCATGGGTACGTCACTTTACAGGTAGATTAGTTACAGCTATTATTAGGGAATGTAAATTTCTTAGCATAGTTTAATCTCAATAAAAAGTGGCAGGACAGCTGAATTATAAAAAAAAACAATTACCACGGGGCTTATCTCCATATACTAACTCATAGGGGTTTTTTTGTGAGAGCTGCACTATGAATTGTTCATAGCAACCACCACAAATCTCAGACCAAATGACCAATCATTTTTAGCCAGTAGTTTTTCTCCATTTACTCAGCTTTTGTTCCAAAATGCCATTTGCGCGTTCTACTAAACCTTGTGGCTGGGGATGCATTGAATACCTATTTATAATCTTTACTGATGGCCATAGTGCAATTAATTCCTTGATTACTTGTGCTATGAATTCTTTTCCATTATTCAATTGCAATATAGTTAGGGGTGATTCGATCATATGAAAAAGGTCAAAGAGAAACGATGCAACTTCAATTGGTCTTTTTGATGGAGCTTTGCCCACAAGAACCTAGTAAAATGGTCTCTTACATGACACACATATTTGTACTCTCTATCAGGAATATAGAATAATTTAATAAGGTCTATCTATATAATATATAAAAAATAATTATTGTATAATTTAATTTAATTTTAAACAACCCAAATTTACAGTACCTGTATTCTAGACAAAAAATTCTTGGCAATTATAGGTTTTGCCACCAAAGGGTAGAACGCTGGCTTCCTTACTGCATATGCTGTACAATTGTTTATGAACTTTTCTACAATTTCTTGTTTAATATATTCTCATCTTTCATGAACTAAGTTCTATGTTTGTTTCTAACTGTCATGCTGAGTTATTTTATTATGAACTTGACATAAAATATCATAAAATCTTTCAACTATTAATACAGGGTTGTTTGTGGCCTTAACAATTACTCTGTAATCTCACAGCAAAATTTTTTTAAGCATGAATTTGCATTTAGCCTAGGACCATAAATTTTTATCGTAAATTGAATTATTCTGCAATTTAATAGAATAGTCCTTATCTTATTTAATAGCTCATTGTTTATTAAGGCCTTTTGCTGTTTTGCTTTTGGAAGGTTGGCTATATATCTTTCTATGATCTGGTCAAGAGTATTTTTGCTTATAAATATATACTCCATTTTAAAAACAAGATCAAAGTTATAAAGTAAAAAAGCAGCACCAAAGAATAAAGCCAACCCTTATAGGAAAAAAAAACAGGACTAGAGTTATAAAGCAGCATTAAAGAACAAACCAACACTTATGGAAGGTAGGAACAAGATCAAAGATATAAGTAAAATTAGGCCTGCCAAAAAAAAAGCAAACACTTAAAGAGGCAAAGACAAAATCAAATAAGGCAGCACCAAAGAATAAAGCCAATACTTAAGGGAGGTTAGAACAAGATCAAAGTTAATTAGGCATGCCAAAGAAAAAATCAAACACTTAAGTGGTAAGACCAAACTAAATTATAAAACAGCATCAAAGAATATGGAAAGTAAGAACAAGATCAAAATTAATAAGGTGTGCCAAAGAAAAAGCAAATGCTTAAAAGGCAAGACGAAACCAAATTATAAAACAGTGCTAAAGAATAAGCCAATACTTAATAGAGGTAAGAGAAGATCAAAGTTAATTAGACGCACCAAAGAAAAAAGCAACCGCTTAAGAGGCAAGACAAAACCAAATTATAAAACAGCGCCAAAGAATAAGCCACTGCCAAAAGAAGTAAGAACAAGATCAAAGTTAATAAAGCGCACCAAAGAAAAAATCAAATGCTTAAGTGGCAAGACCAAACCAAATTATAAAACAGTGCCAAAGAAAAAGAAAAGTAAGAACAAGATCAAAGTTAATAAGTGCACCAAAGAAAAAGCAAAGGCTTAAGAGACAAGACAAAATCAAATTATAAAACAGCATCAAAGAATAAGCCAATGCCAAGGGAAGTAAGAACAAAATCAAAGTTAATTAGACGTGCCAAAGAAAAAGCAACTGCTTAAGAGGCAAGACAAAACCAAATTATAAAACAGTGCTAAAGAATAAGCCAATGCCAAGGAAAGTAAGAACAAGATCAAAGTTAATAAGGCATACTAAAAAAAAAATCAAATGCTTAAGTGGCAAGACTAAACCAAATTATAAAATAGTGCCAAAGAATAAGGAAAGTAAGAACAAGATCAAAGTTAATAAGGTGCACCAAAGAAAAAGCAAATACTTAAGAGACAAAACAAAATCAAATTATAAAATAGTGCAAAGAATAAGCCAATGCTAAGGGAAGTAAGAACAAGATCAAAGTTAATTAGGTGCACTAAAGAAAAAAGCAAATGCTTAAAAGGCAAGAACAAAACCAATTATAAAGCAGCACCAAGGTCAGAGTTTTTTAAGAAAAAAAATTATGTTACTAAATGTGAAGAAATTATGGGCACTACCAATATCAAATGCAAAGCCAATGTCAACTGTGAAAGCCAATATTGAATGCAAAAGCCATCTTGAATGCAAAAGCCAATAGAAGTTGTAAAGCCAACGTTCAGAAAGAAATATTCTAACCAAGCTTCAAAAAAGAAGAGAGAAGTAGCAAAGGGCTTTTTTTATACCCTTGCTCATAATTATGTTATTATATAATGATGTTATTATATAATTGCATTATTACATTTTCATTGAAACAAACTTTTTTTTTAGATTTTGATGATCTGCGTCAGATTACAACTTACACACATCAGATGACCAATCAACAGATGATGTGGGTCATCTGAAAATCGGTATCTGATATGCGTCAGATTAGATCTGATGTGGGGATGCATCTGAAGCACAACATTTATATTTAAAATTTGCATATATACTGTATATTTATATTATTAATAAATAAATAAATAAGGAGTAATATATTTGTAACCATGGCTACTGTAACCACATCCCATAATAGCCAATCAAATTTAAAGATCAGGTGTAATATAACACAATCAAGAAAATTCAAAACAACGTTCGTTTTGTCAAAAATTGTCAAAAAATGGTTATAACTCAATATTGAGTATATGAAACTACTCTTTGAGTTTTAACAAAAAACATTCCTTGCTAAATTTTACTATAAAACACACCTTTTCAACCGCATACTATTTTAACCCTAATTAACAAAGAAAAGGTTTATTTTAGTTATGGCTACGGTAGCCCCATGGCTACAAATATATTAATCCAATAAATAAATAGAGTGTTGCTAACTTGCCTCCCTGGTGATATTAACCACCCTATGATTTACCAATCAGATTGCAGGATCTTGTGTAACAAATTTAAAAATTATCAATATCATAAAATTTTATTATAAAACTAGCTTTGGGCTATTAAGTAACCTATATTCTAACTTAATATAGCCTATGCCCTAACTCTAATCTTTAAATAATAATTTATTTATATAAAAAATTCTACATATAAAAATAAAGGGTAGTTAAAATTTATAATTTTAACCAGTGGTTAAAATCAGTTAAATTCAAATAAATAAATAAAATTTAAATTTAAATTTTAATAAAATTGGTATCAACTTTACAGAAACTGCTTGTTTTTTTTAAATAGATATAAGATATCTTAAAGTTATTAATTTAATAATTTTATATAAAAAAGATTATTTTATTATAGTCTTAAAGACTTAATAATAATAAAATTATAATAAAATTATTTTATAATTATAGTTTTTATTATTATTTTATTATTATTTTATAATTATTTTAGAATAAGTTTATAATAATTTTATTATAATTTTATAATTATCTTATAACTATTAAATAACTATCTTATAACTATTAGTAATTATAAAATAATTATAAGATAGTTATAAGATACTTATAAGATATATATAAAATAATTATAAGATTATTAATTTTAAAATAATTATAAGATTATTATAAGACAGTTATAAAATAATTATAAAATATAATTTTAATAATAATATTATTATCTTTAAAACTATATTAAGATTATCAAAAAAAATTAGCATGTTTCTGTAAAGAACTATTTTACAGCAATGTTTGATAATGTGCGTTCTTATGCATTTATACTTCAGGGTTCCAATTCACATTGCATGCATAGCTAACATTGGAAATTCATTTACGAGATTAAAATAGGTATGGAAGTTGCCCTATAATTTGCCGTAGAAACTATAAATTAGAATCAAAAATGCGTATTGCTTAAATACAGCAATGAAAGATTTGGAAGAAGTCAGTGTCATAATCAAACTAGCATCAATATCACTATGGCATTATCGTTGTTGTTATACCAGTATATTCACATGTAATGTGTGAATGATGGTTTCATTCAACTTTATATTTTTTCTACTTTGAAAGTATTAACCATCATATGTGAGATGACTTAAAAGCGCAATTCTTGAATGTGTGCCAGGTTTATGGCGCAGTCAAAAATTTTTATATTAAAGTTAATGCTCTTATTATGGTTAGAGTTTAAAAGAATATATAGTAGAATTGCTCAATGAAAACTTTTTGTCAGTTAGCAAAGAGTAGTTTTATATGCAATTTTTCGATTTTTGACAAAACGAATGTTCGATTTGAATTTTCCTGTTTGTGTTACATTGCACTTGATCTTGAATTCTGATTCGTAGTTCAGGCAATCTGCGCCACAAACCTGGCACACATTCAAGAATTGCCTTAAAAGCGGACGATGTCAAATGAGATCGGTGATAACAACCCCTGTAGCTCACCCACAGAAAATTTTCCGGCACGTGACTTTAGCCAATCAGATAAAAGGATCAGGTGTAACGT
>CAJVPZ010002217.1:0-12820 GCA_910592135.1 Racocetra fulgida | reverse complement strand
ATTTAGTTATGTTCTATGGTTTTTCCGATTTTTACTTTTTGTTTACTTAATTTTAGTGATGTACGGGAAAGAGTTTTTGGTATATATTATTATTATACAATTATAATATATATAAACTAACTATTTTAAATTAATTTAAGAAATTTATAGATTATTAGAGTTAGGGTTAAGATTAGAATATAAAATAGCTCAAATTAGTTAAGCTTTATATATTATAATTTTGTAATAAATTATAGGATATTCTATAGAATAGGTGGGCAAGCTAGCCAACTCTGCAATTCTGATATTAAAAAATTAATGATTACTAATCATTAGTGAAGTTTATTTCTTATATTGCCCACCTATTCTATAGAACATTCAAATTATATATACCTATCTATACTAAAGAAGATTCATATATTTTTTTAATGTTAAGATAATCACTTTGGGGTTCAGCATATTTTATTAACTTTGGTTCTGAATACAAAAGCAGCTACTAAGCTACTTCTGACTTTGTTACATTAATGAAGATATATTTTAGCCATACCTGTATCTTTTGAATATCTAATTTAAGTAGTCTGCCTATTACTAGGTTCTATACTAAATACTATAACTATAATTCATTAGTATTTGAATTACCTAATTAAACTGAGTTCGCCAGGACAACTACCAAAAGTCCGGTCACATGATAAGATGCCACAGCCAAAGTATAATTTCTTAAAAAATTGTTGAATCATTTAACTTCTGCATGCAGCTTTAATGCTGTGAAAATTTCTTAAATTATGTAACAAAAGCAATATACTGATTATTAAGATATGGCTGTGGCGATAATGCAAATAATGTACCTGTACTTTTGATGGTTGCCTTGGCAAACTCAATTAAACTCTTTAATTAACTTAGTGCTATCAGATATTCTTCTTAAAGAAAAACTACCACTAAGACCCCTTAAGACTATTTTATCCTTATAGTAAACCTACTAGAGTGGTCTATATCTTATATATATATTATTTAGATTTTGGTAACTTATATCTTAATTGTAGCTAAGTACTTGTGACATTTTACTTCTGCTACTGTCACTTACTCTTTGTTTTTACAAAGTTTATCTAAACTCTAATACTCATTTTATGGACTATCAACAGTACTTCAATGCCAACTATTAGTATCCCAAACCTTCAATTCAGATGACCTGAGAGAGACCAGTAAGCGTCTTCTAGTATTCTGAATAAATTCTTTTTCTTCTAGTTATCTGGTGGTCTAGTTGATATAGTTAGTACTCCTAGGTCTGGTTTGAATCTGGTTTAGTCTGAGTCTGATCTAGGATCAGGCCAGACTCAAACTTTAAATTTTGCTAATTTCAGACTTCAGACCAGACTCAGACTCAATTGTGAGTTCAGTTTGAGTCTGGTCCAAAGTCTGCAGAATAGTCTAAGTTCAAATATATATATTTTAGTGCTAAACAAATTTACTTAGTATATAAAGTTAAAATTAATTGGTAAATTTTTGAGAAACATAAGATTTTATAGAATTTTATTAATAAAATTTTACAAAATTTTATAATTCTCAAGAATTAAATTTATTTAGCACCTAAAAATATATTAAACTAGCTAAATTATTTTTATTTTACTTAAAATTTAGAGTAAAGGTGCTTAATTTTAAATTTTTTGATCAAAAATCTAAAATTAAGCATCTTATTTCCAAATTTCAAGTAAAATAAAAATAACTCACTATTTTAATATATTTTTAGGTGCTAAATAAATTTAATTAATATACAAAGTTAGAATTAATTAGTAAAATTTTGAAAATTATAAGATTTTATTGAATTTTATTAATAAAATTTTACAAAATCTTATGATTATCAAAACTTTACTAATTAATTCTAACTTAATGCACTAACTAAATTTATTTAGCATATAAAATATATTAAACTAGCAAAATTATTTTATTCTACTTAAAATTTGGAGTGAAGATGCTTAATTTTAGATTTTTTGATTAAAAATCTAAAATTAAACATCTTCGCTCCAAATTTTAAGTACAATAAAAATAACTCTGCTAGTTTAATATATTTTTAGGTGCTAAACAAATTTAGTTAGTATATAAAGTTAGAATTAATTAGTAAAGTTTTGATAATCATAAGATTTTTTTTTTTAATGTTAAGGTGATCACTTTGGGGTCTGGCACGTTTTATTGAACTTTAATTCGAATGTCAAAGCAACCACATGGGCTATCCCTGACTTTGTTACATTAACAAGGATACAACTAGCCATATGTACAACTTTTGGTTGTCTATTTAAGCAGTCTTGCATACGTAACCCATATGAACTACACTAGATGCTATATTTATAACCCAACTAAGGTGATTATCTATTTAAACCCTTTGATCAACTTAGTGCCGTCGAATATTCTCCTTAAAAAGTGACTGCCGGAAAGGCCCTTTAGAACTTTAAAGCAGACACACACTTCCATATAGGAGGGTCCTTTATCCTTGTGGTAAATCTACCAGAGCGATCCATATCCCGCACATGTATCACCTAGATTTTTCGGTAACTTACACCTAGGCCGCAGCCAAGTACTTGTGGCTTTTACCTCCGCTACCATTATCTACTCTGTGCCCTTGCAAAGTTCGCCCAAACCCCAGTACACACTTTACAGACTATCAACAGTACTTCAATACCAACTAACAGTGTCCCAAACTCCCAATTCAGATGGCCCAGGAGGGACCAGTAGGCGTCCTCTGGTATTCTGAGTGAATCTTTTTTCCTTCAGCTTGTCTGGTGACCTGGTTGGTATAGTGCTTTTGCCAAATACTCGGTCCTCGTTTAGTTTACTTGCTAGTGTTCGGTTCCTCAGATAATAATCCTTTACGTAGTACCGTCAAAGATCTGTGCTACCTCTCTACTCGGAACTTCCCAAGCAGACTTCCGTATCCCCCGATTCCTTGGATTAATTTGGCTGCTTTGCTCGTATAACTTATATGTTATACTACATTTCACAACCTCCTAATACAAGTTGGTGAGATCAAGGTTACAGGTGCTTACCCAATCGATATATCATACAGTTTAACCGTAACGCATTTCCGCAAATTCAAATTTCGTCGCCAGTGGGATTCGAACTCTTGTCCTGCCGCTTGGGGGTGTGACAACTTACCAACTACACTAAGTCGCTACATCCTAATCATAAGATTTTGTAAAATTTTATTAATAATATTCAATAAAGTCTTATGATTCAATCAGACCAGATTCAGACTTGACTAAAGTCTGATTTGAGTCTGGTCTGTAGAAGCACTAGGTATAGTGCTTGCCAAACACTTGGTCCTTGTTTAGTTTGTCTTCTGTATCCAGTTCCCTAGATGATAATTCTTTACATAACACTATTGAAAATTTGTATTATCTTTCTACTTAGAACTTCCTAAGTGAGCTTCAGTATTTCTGATCTCTTAGATTTATTTGGCTGCTTTATTTAGAATTCGTATAACTTATATATTAAACTATATTTACAATCTCCTAATACGAGTTAGTAAGACCAGAGTTATAAGCGCTGATCCAATCGATATATTATATAGTCTGTCATAATATATTCTGCAAATTCGAATTTTACTACTAGTAGAATTCGAACTTTTGTTCTGCCAATTAGAAGACAACAACTTACTAACTTCACTAAGTCATCATACTCTTTATAATAATAATATATAATTAAATATAGAATATTTATAACTATAACCAGTGGTGATGATCATTGGTGTATAATTAGCCAATAAATTTGCAGAATCAGGTATAATGTGCAAATAAATTTGTATAATAAAAATAAAGATATTTTTTAAAAAATATCAATATCTCAAGAATTCGCCTATAAAACTACCTTCAATGTTCTAACAAAAAAATTTTCTTGCTAAATTTTGTATATATTTAACACCTTGCTAAAACCCCAGGCCTTACCCTAACTTTAAAATACATAGTAGAATCTTTTTTTAGTTTATCATTATTGGCTAATTATTTGCCAATGATGATTAACACCGGTTATTTTAAGTAAAATCCTTAAATATATATATTTTTTTTAATATTTAAGATGAGGTCATACCTCTGGTTTTTATTAATATATACTTCAGTTATTGCTAAATTCTTATATATATGCTAACATAGCACTATAGAGACTTAGACTAATTTATTTATGACCTAAACCTACTAGAGTAGTTCATATCCTACACATGTCTCATCTAGCTTAATGCTTCTCAACTAACAATTTCTAGTAATACCACATTCCCCTTACGTCCAATGATGTAAATTAGATCTGCACAATAGACGCAGCATATATAGATTTAAATGTATGCATTATCAGCACTATTCATATATATAATGCATATATAAATTTCTTTTTTGTGTATATTTTTTTTGCATTTGTATCAATAAAAATTTTTTGAATTTATAACACTGCCTACGTCTTATATGACTAGTTATAACTTATAATTTGGTATATCAGATGTTTGCTCCTAATAAGCTCCCAAGTTAGTATATCTGCAAACATGATTTACTGCAATTTTCTTCTAAGATATTTTATTTGTGCAATTGTAATTAATACAAGTAGCCTTTCTATAGCCTTATATCTTAAGCTAAGAACTTGCTGTCTAATTAGGTTTGTTATATAACAGAGTTGATATTCTATTGTCGAATTCAGAACTTATCTTGAGTATATATATATATTTTTTTAATATTTAAGATGAGGTCATATTAATATATACTTATTGCCAAATCCTTATATATATGCTAACATAGCACTACAGAGACTTAGACTAATTTATTTATAACCTAAACTTACTAGAGTAGTTCATGCTCTACACATGTCTCATCTAGTTTAATGCTTCTCAACCAATAATTTCTAGTAATACCACATTCTTCTTATGTTTAATGATGTAAATTAGATCTGCACAGTAGACGCAGCATATATAGATTTAAATGTATGCATATATCAACACTCTTCATATATATAATGCATGTATAAATTTCTTTTTTGTATATATTTTTTTTGCATTTGCATCAATAAAAATTTTTTGAATTTATAACACTGCCTACATCTCATATAACCAGTTATAACTTTTAATTTGGTATATCAGATGTTTGCTTCTAATAAGCTCCCAAGTTAGTATATCTGCAAGTATGATTTATTGCAATTTTCTTCTAAGATATTTTATTTGTGCAATCGTAATTAATGCAGGTGGCCTTTTTATAGCCTTATATCTCAAGCTAAAAACTTGCTGTCTAATTAGGTTTGTTACATAACAGAGTTGGTATTCTATTGTCAAATTCAGAACTTATCATGAGTTTGTACCATCTTAACTAGTTTGCATCTCTTCATGCATCATCTCTCTTCATAAATACCCTAATCTCCCACTTATCTGCCTAGATACTACTAATTTGTATCTCAAACCAAGCTCTGCTGCTGTCACTGATTTGTCTACTTAGGATTTAATGTTCTTTTTCTAATATAATAGTACTAACTAATCTATTTGTACTTCTTTATATAGTGTATTACCATATTATGTAGTTGCTTTAATGATCTATCTTGTTAAAGACCAGTCTAACACTACGAAATTTCTTAAGTAGCAAGTAATTCTACTTCTAACTGTAGGTCTTGCATTATATTATTAGGAGGTGTACCTTAATTCATCTTGACTTCCAACTTGACTTTTCATCATTAGTTGGTGTTGTATTATTGTTGATATATTCTGGCTTTTTTTATCAAAGACTTCTTTATAGATATAACCAAAGCTCCGACTTGATTCTTTTATATATATTAGATTTGCTCACCTATCTATATAAAATTATCTTCTTTAGCTAGTTAATTTATAGTGCCAGAAGTGCTTTTTGTTTAGGTAAAACCAATCCTTTATCACAGCCCTTTCATATATTTATCACTTCTTTTATCATTTTAGTATTAGTAGTATTATATAGATACATATCATTTTATCTACAATCACTTCACCAACATCTTAGTTTACCAACAATTAATTCACTGACAAGTTCATTTCACCGATAATTAATTCACTGACAAGTTTATTTTACTGACAAGTTTTTTTTATAAACTACACTAACCTTAACTCTAATTCTAGTCTGACCTTAACAGCAATGGCCAGAATTACTTTGTCTGTGAAATAAGCTGTTGGCAAATTAATTATTGATGAAATGAACTTGTTGATGAATTAATTATCAGTGAACTAAGCTATTAATGAAGTAATTGTCAATGAAATAAGCATCACCTGTATTGTATCACTCTCTCAAACAAGTATTTTTAAATTAGAACTAATGCACACAATATATTAATCATCCTTCCAAGCAAGTATTCTACAAGTTAGATGCGAAGATGTTGGTGTTGCCTAATATAAAGGTGAAGAGATATTGGTGTTGTCTCTGAGTCATCCCAACCAGAAGACTAACTCATACAATTTTCTATAGTCTAGACTTTTGTAATGCCACTATTATACATAATGCCTATACTCCATGATCAGGGCTCCTTCTAGAAATTCTTATTCCAGAACTGTACTTGCACTTGGACTTTTCACAAAACTTTGCATCTAATTATAGCTTTATAAGATTACAGTAATAAATTTGAAAATGTGTTACCAGCCTAACTCAAACTATTGATCTTATCTGTAGGTTTGGAAGCTTAACCAGTAAGCTATGAAGCCCAAACCCTATATATAATCAAATATACAAAATATATAATATATAAATTATATATATTATAATAAATCTTTAATATAAAAAAAAAAACTTTTTCTTGTAAATCTTAATTTTATAAGTAAAAAATAAACAAAACAAAAAAATAGCAAGAAGTGAATGGCATGACTATACTATAACTAAATAACTATTATTACAAAGCAATGACATAGCAACAAACAAGTTCACTAAAATTAAATGAAACAGAGAGACAGCTTTCTGTACTTCAGTCTTCTTTTTAACTCTGTTACCAACTATGTCAACAACTAACAAAAATAATAATAAAACAACAAAAAGCATATAATAAGTCCTCAAGTAAAGAAAATATAACTTATACATGTTCACATAGAGAATGATAGTCTGATAGATACACAAAACAAGAAAAGAAAACTTAAAGTGGTTGATAACACTTCAACTTCTATACTACCCACCTCTAATTACAATAATTTTAAAGAAAATACTAGAGAAATAGCAAACTTTAGCTTATTCCTGAATCTGACAGGAATGACGTCATTACCTCAAACAATAACAAATCTAACTCAGAACCCAAAGCAACCCCTAATATATAATTTTTCCACAGAAAAACAAATTGAGCAGGTTCTGACCTAGAGCTCTACTATATCTGACACAGTTCTTCCTAAAACAGAACAATATAGAAAAGTAAATAATCCAACCCTGTTAAAACCAGAATCGGAACCCAACCAGCTAGCAAACATCTTATCTAATATAAAAATAGACCAGAATATGATAAATTCAGATAGTGGAGACAATGAAGAGACCTATTTTATTAACACAGTGTTAAATGAACAGCTACAAACAAAAATATCATACAGTCAAGCAGTTAGTAAAGATCTTCCAAACAAAATCAGAAAGATCTCAAATAGGTACTTCATTAATGACAAAGAAAAAGAATAGTGAGAATGCATACAAGCAGCTTTAAAAGAAATCAGACAAGAAAGATTGAAGCCCTTTGATACAACAATCTGAACCTGTCTAAAGATTAAAAATATATTAACTTCTTTGCAAGACCTCAAAAAATTAATAAAATATAAGCTTTTGACAAAACCTACTACTAACTATATTTTGGCTGCAATAACAGCAAAATTCTTTCACTAAGATACAGCATTTTTTAGAAGCTTTACTCGAGTTCTAGCAACTAGACTACAACATCAAAAAGAATTCAATGACCTATTCCTTAATATCTTGAAAGTATATAAAAAATAATATAATGTCTTAGCTACAAATAAGAAAAACCAAGACCAGATCTTTGAACTATTACAGATAAAGTTAGCTTTAAACTATCTAACCATTCTAGACTTTAACTCTCTAGACATTTGAAAAATTACAAGATATATATTCTACTTAGCAGGCTTTGCAAAAATCCCAAAACATCTCAATTTTGAAACAACACAATAGGCAATCTCAAACCTTATTACAGATGCATTAATATCTTTATCTGCTAAACTGAAACTGATTCCCAGTTATCTAAAAGAGCAATTCCTTTTATTTTATCAATCTCAAACAGACAACTAACTACACCTGTAGTTAAGACTTTATAATTAATATTCTCATTTGATAGAATGCCAGATACATATATTGCAGATATAAAAGAACCTCTGCCTACCTTCTACAAGCAATTAAGAATTGAAGTATAACACTTATTTCCTATCACAAGCAGAGCAGATCTACAAAAGCTAAGCCAATATAGAGAATCACTGCAGAAGTTCTACTTCTTTAAACAAATTCCAGTAGAATACTTTGACTTACCTGCTTCTAAGCAACCCTCTATTTTGTATTTTATAAGACCTAATACTAAGACTAAAGGAGATGTTTTTATTTTTATCCAAAAACCAAAAAGACTTCAAAGAGTATATCAGACTCTTACAAATAGACTACTCATTTAAAAAAACTTTCTAACAATTATATTATTTCTTGCAAACGTCTGCTCTCAAATCCAGCACAACTAAAAATGCCAAACTTTGTATTTCCTTTACAAAGTAAAGAGGAGACAAATACTTTTATCAAAAGTATTTCATCTATCTATAATATTCCAACACCACTATTGTTAGCATACTGTAACTTCAACTATACAAACCTTCCAAACTTACCTGAAGATGCTAATCTAGTTACTCAGGTTAATTTGATACTATCAATCTCAACTCCTAAAGAATTAAGCATTGCAGTTAAAGCACTATATAAACACTACTATTTTCATATAATACCTTAATCCTAAATTAATATAAAAAAAAAAAGAAGAAGAAGAAAAACCAGAAACACTAGATCAACTTAACAAAATTATCTTTAACAATTAAACAACTTCAAGCAGCCCTTATAGAGAAAGAAATTATTGATATAAATGTTTTTATAAAAAAACACCATAATATTCCTCTAGTGCTAAAAACCCTTAGAGAACATTTCACATACCATATATTATCTGAATATATCTTTGATCTGATAAACCTACCTAAACCATTCTTCAAGATCTTTGAGAAACAAGAAATATCTATAATAATACCTCATCTACAAGAAATACTTACAACAATAATGGATATACAAATGTCAAAGGCAAAGTTAGACCCTAATACAGATGATCAATAAGCATACATTCTTCTACAAAAATGTTGCTATTAGCAGAAAATGAAGATACATCAAAACAACTAGAACTTAATCTACACAAAAAAATTAACATAACTACTCACAACATCAGGAGATTTAATGACCTACTAAAAATACAAACTTGGGTAGAATATTGTATAGAAAAAAACTTATATATAATTTTTCTTATAGAAACAAAGCTAAAAAACTCAACAACGAAATTACTAACCAATCCATTTTACAAAATATATACCTCAAACTTCTCACTCTATAGACCAAATTAATGAGAGACTAGTCTAGAAGCAGCTCTAATATTATGCAATAGTTGCAACCATACATCTACAAAATTGATACTTTTCTTGAAATAGCAGTTTGCCTTAATCTCTACCTCTTCAATAGCAACAAGTCTCATATTATCTCAATCTATCTTCTGTTAAATCATCTTTCTCTTTTAAAACAAACCCAGTCCCAGCTACTTACTTGGACTACTGAAGCCAGAGCTAAAAACTAGCACCTTATAATTCTAATAGATTTCAATATTAACTAATTTCGAGATAAACAATTCCCTATCTTTATTAATCTAAATGCAGCTAATCTGACTAGCCTTCTAATGTTTCATAGCATCCAAGCACCAATCTGGTATGGCCCAACTGCAGCTAGCCAAATAGATGACTTATAGATTTTCTCAAATTAGAGGCCTGCATTGAGTCTCAAACCTAGGCTTAGCTTAGCCCAATTTGCAGACTGGGCTGGATCTAACAATTAAATTTTGTAATTGTGGGTCAGGCCAGGTCTAAATTTTATAATTGCAGGCCGGGCTGGGCTGGACGGATTAGATTAAATTAAATTTAATAATTATTAATAACTACTTAATTGAATCTAATAAAATTTTTTATTTGAATTCTATAGATCTATAAAATTCAAATAAAAAATTTTCATTAAATTTAATTAGACAGTTGTTGAAATAACTTCACTCAAGTTTTTATTAAAAAATTTAAAATATAAAAGCTATATCAAGTTTTTTTAAAACTTTGAGTGAAGATATTTTTAATTAAATTTAATAAAAATAATTATTTAAATTTTATAGATCTATAAAATTTAAATAAAAAAATTTTTATTGAATTTAATTAATAGATGATTCTCTAGTGAACTGAAGAATTCTCATAGTATAACTCAACACAGTTCTATTGGTAAATTATATAGACAGAAATATAAAGAAATATAGCATTTGTTCAGTAAATCATCTTTAGGCTTCTAACAAAAGTTGTAAAGCTCATCAAGATACATCTAATAGTAGTAAGAATATTAAAATTGGCTTGGTAGTTCTTGAGAAATCCTTAAAAAATGTTTTGCCAATATATAAAATTTCTTTAAAAAAAAAAAGATTTTATATAGTTGGTGAAAGGTTTTTAAAGATTTCTCAAGAATTACTAAGCTAATTTTAATATTTTTACTACTATTAAATATGTCTTGATGAGCATTACAACTTTTATTAAAAGCCTAAAGGTAATTTACTTAGTAAAAAAAAAGTTTTTCTTGGATGAATGCCACATTTTTATCTTAAGAAATTTATATATAGAACTAAGTTGCATTTTACTATAATAATTCTTCAGTTTACTGGAGGATTATTAATTAAATGGTTATTATAATATCTTTGCTCAACAGTTTTTTTAAAAAAAATTGAAACATAGAAGCTCTACCAAATTTTTTTTAAATTTTGAATAAAGTTATTCTAACAACTATCTAATTAAATTCAATTAAAATAGTTTTATTTAAATTTCATGAATTTAATCAGATGGTTATTAAAATATCTTTGCTCAAAGTTTTTTTAAAAAAATTAAAATATAGAAGTTGTATTAAATTTTTTTAAACTTTAAGTAAAGATATTTTGATAATTACTAAATTTAATAAAAATATTTTATTTAAATTTTATAATTTCATAGAATTCAAATAAAAAAAAATTTTATTAAATTTCAGCAAATAGTTGTTAAGATATCTTTATTTAAAGTTTTAAAAAAATTCAAACATCTATTAAAATAGTTGTATTAAATTTTTTTAAAACTTTGAGTAAAGATATCTTAACATCTACCTAACTAAATTTAGTAAATTTCTTTTATTTATATTTTATAAAATAATAGAATTTAAATAAAAAAATATCATTAAATTTGATTAGATAGTTATCAAAATATCTTTATTTAAAGATTTAAAAAATCAAAATATAATAAAAACTAAGTCAGGTTCAAGTTCTATAGCTTAATAGATAAGCTCCTGTTCCCCACAGACAAGGTTGACAATTCGAGTTTGGCTGGAAGTAGAATATTCTGTAATCTAAAAGGAGCCTATAATTATATATAAAGCTCTGTAGAAGTCTAAGTGAAGGTACATGTTTGGTTTAAAAAATTACTAGAAGGAAACCAGTATGGCAGAGTGTGGGCACTACTATAGTGAGAAATGTAGAGAATATTGCTAGTATTTGTAAAAAAAATTAGCCTTACCTAATATAGAATCATCTCTGGTACAATAAAATCTGAATAAGATGTGGCTAGAAACTACCTCCTTTGGTAGAATTTACCTCATAGGTAAAGTAGCCTGAAGGTTAGACCAAGTACCTAAATTAAAGATCACATGAGCAGAATAACATTGAAAATCAGAGAGTTTAAATAGAGAACCTACAAGCGAGCCTTAGGTATAGCAATGAGTAAAGAACTTATAAGCAGAATCCTTAAATAGACAATAACTAAAGTTGTACTTGTGGCTTATTGTACCATTGTTGATATATTACTATAAACCCTTTCATAAAAATATAAACTGCAGATAATTAATAATAAAGGGAAACCTCTCAACCAATGAGGTCATTCAATAAACCATAAAAAAATAAAAAAAAATAAAAAATAAAACTAAGTCAAATTTTTTTTAACTTTGAGCAAAAATATCCTAGCAATTACCTGATTAAATTTAATAAAAAAATTTTTATTTGAATTCTATAGATTCATAGAGCTCAAATAAAACAAATTTTATCAAACTTAATTAGATGGTTGTTAAGATATCTTCACTCAAAGTTTTAGTATAATTTTTATTTTGACAGAACAAAATCTATATTGTATTTTATATTTTATTTAATTTAATTAATCAATATAAATTTTACTAATTGGCAATATAGGTTTTACACTATTATAATATTTTTATATTTATTTTAAATTTTTAAAAATTTAAAATTTATATATTTGCAGACCAGGCCAGATGGGCTTAAAATTTAAATTTTTTAAAGCAAGCTAGGCCAGGCCGGCAAAAATTTTTTAACCCTAATTGCGGGCCAGGCCTGGGCTACAAAATTATGAATTTGCAAGCTTTTACCTTAGATATACTCTTGGCATTCGACATCTCTCAATTAATTGATGTCTCAAATATTTCAGAAAGTGATTACTACATCTTATATACAGCATGATATACAAATTTCTTATCACTGTATAGTACATATCTATACAGATTCACAGTCAGTAATTTCTAAATATTACAGCACCAGCCAAAACTCACTTGAC
>CAJVPZ010002216.1:0-12822 GCA_910592135.1 Racocetra fulgida | reverse complement strand
ACTTTCGCACCTATAGTAATTTATATATAGAACCACGTCACGTTTTACTATGATCATTCTTCAGTTGACTGGAGAATCGTCAATTAAGATAACTATTTTGAATTTTATTTGATTTCTTTGATACATATTAATTTAGTTGACAAATTACTGATATATTGTACTTAACCAGTTTCATGTTAATTTAGCTGAGTTTTTAATCAATATATTTAAGAGAATAATTCAAGGTTGTAGAATTTACTTTATCTCCTTTTAATTTTATCATACTTATTAATTCAGTTGGTAAGTATAAAGATCTTTTATTAATTGATAGGTTATTCAAGCATATATCATTTATATTCATTAATTCTTATTATAATAGATTTTTTTACACTTATAGCACAGCATAGATCTTATTAAATTTCATTTTATTGCATTAAATATTTATTAATTGATTTATTTAAGATAGGCTAAACAAGCTTATAGGGTAAGTTATCCATTTAACTGTTTATTATGCATTTTTTATAACACTTTTATTGATTCATGATAAATCCAATAGTCCTTATTCTTTCAAAAGCTAATAAGGTTAAAAACCAAACTCTTTTTGCTGATCTACAAATTGCAACTTGATTTTAATTGGCCATAAACTAAATTATTATTTTTCTTAAAAACTAGTATAAGAAACAAGATTTCTTGTATTAGTGAAAAAGAAAGAGCACTAAAAATAATCTTTAGTTTATTAAAGTAGCTTTTTACAAAAACTTTAAAGCTAACAACAAAAATAAGGCCTTTGAAAATTTTTAAAAAATTTTTGGAAATTTTGGAAAAATTGGCTAGACTCTGAAAATCTGATCTTAGTGACGCGTAAACAACAACAAAACAAACACATAAGATCAGATAATCAAACAACAAAAGTAGATCACGTTATTTTTTAGATACAACAAAATAACAAAACAACAAACAATTCACGTGACAAATAGTAACAACAAAACTAAACAACAAACATGACTAATACTTGCAAGTTATAGTAGACTTTTATTGAAGAATTTATTACAGTAAACATAGACTCTACAATAACAAGTTTGAATTTAGCTTAGATATAGAAAAAACTAAAATTAGATTTAGCAAATACTAAAATGACAGCCTTAAAGAAAATTAAGGGTGTTTTTGCATTGTCAGAAAAACAACAACAAGAAATATGTAATGCACAAAAAAGGTTTATTCTCCAAACAGACAGAAGCGTAGCAAAGTTCCTAGGATTAGAAGACCCAGAAATTATATCAGTTTTGCGGATAGCACTAGATAACTATAGAATAACTTTTCAAAAATTCTCAAGAGGAGATAGATTAAATATTGAAGAACAAGATTTAATTGGTTTAGATTCAAAAACCAAAACAATTGACTTGGAAGAACACACTGAAAAAAGACTTCAAGAAGAAAGAAAATTTATGCTATTGAAACCCAAGACAGAGAAAAGAAAAATCTTGCTAGTTCCACTAATGCTAGTTAGAATGGTAGTAGAGGAACCTATGGCTCAACTAATCATCTACGAAGTAACACAAAAAAGAAAGTACGCCATTATAGAAGAGACCAAGAAAATAAACAAACAAGAATCAGAACCCAAACGACAAGATAAGAATATAGATAAAATTGCAGAAGCAATTTTAAACAAGTCAGAAATAGAAATCTTAGAAAGCTTAGATGATGAAAAGCTTGAAGATGGAATCATTCTATTATATGCAGAATGTGGAATGTACGATGAGGGCATCATGGAAACAAAAGACCTTGTACTATTAAGACACGGTAAAAGAATGGTAGAAGCTTCGCATAGAAAAGAAATGAAAAAGAAATATAATGTTATACTAGAAGATATACATAGATCTAAATGGGCATCCAAAGATATTAATAAATCAATCTGGGCATCTGAAAATAGAATCAAAGAAGAATCATCTAAAGGAAAAGCACCCAAAAATCTGGCTAAAGATGGGGGAAAAATGTTTAAAGAAGAAGCACCCAGAAATCTGAGAAAGAAAGAAACAATCCAAAGCCTAAAACCAGAATATAATATAACTTTATGGGATCTACCAGTAAATACATGGGCTAGTAAAGTAATAAAAAGCCTTAATTTTTACAGTAAAGCAAAGGTTATTAAATAGAAAGAATCACAACAAGAGACTAAAAAATCTAAAGTAGCCTATATTCAAATTACTTGTTGGAATCAAGAAAGATTTAAAGCACTCTAAGAAAGTTGGACAGTACACTTTGAAGAAGAGAATATGTGTCGTTTACCTCCTGGCTATTTTGATAAAACTGAGCTAAGTGATAGAAGAAAATGGGTAGCAAGATTATAAGATCTGCCTTCCAATATACTTGAGTCCTCACTTCTCCGACAACTCAGACCAA
The DNA here is from genome assembly GCA_910592135.1 of Racocetra fulgida. Taxonomy (NCBI): domain Eukaryota; kingdom Fungi; phylum Glomeromycota; class Glomeromycetes; order Diversisporales; family Gigasporaceae; genus Racocetra; species Racocetra fulgida. The sequence goes on along the minus strand of CAJVPZ010002216.1, from coordinate 10,443 downwards.
GTAAGGCCAAGGCAGTATATATTCCCAACAACAGTAATGGTAATAAAAGAAGTATTGCACTGGTGTATTTTAAGAATAAAGACGATTGCCTGAAGGCACAAGAAAGACAAATTTATTATTATAACAAGAAACTTGTATAGATGGACAATAAGGAAGAAAAGGGGAAGAAACCTACATATGCTGAAGTTTTAAACAGAAATGTAGATAGAGAAAATACAACAAGTACTATTATCTTGAGTAGAGAAGAAGGCAGCCAAGTGAAAAACAAAAAAAAAACAAGTCATGCTTTATACTAAAAAAGAGAATATTAAAAAACTAGCTGAGGAGGTATCATGGAGAGACCCAGAGGCAGAGAGACAATTCTTTAACAAATACAAGTTTTCTCAGTTAGAAGAAAAGAAGAAGGATAAGGTTTTAAATCTAGAAAACAGAATAGATCAGCAACAATCAATTCTACAGAAAATACTTAATAGATTAGACAATTTGAGCAATGAGCAGGTTTTATCTGCTAATTGCTCCTAAAGGCGCTTTAGTTGAAATAAGAGAAATAATAGTGGAGGAGAACCTCTTTTTAATATCAAATTGTTCCTCAAGTTCTTAGCCAATACACGATTCCTCTAAAACCTGTTATATGATCAACAAAGGAAAGGGAAAAAAGAAAGTAATACAAATGAAAATAGATGAAACAAATTGCAATAAGCAGATAGGAACTATTAAAGATAGAAATAACAAGGCAGAATTGGAACTAGCTTGCCACAATATAAATGGTTTGCGAAGTAACAAGCAGAAATTAGAAGCATTATATGAATGTGCATTATTATATAATATAGATGTGATAAGATTGGCAGAAACAAATATTTCAAGTAAAGAAGAGATTTTTGCGGTAATGAACCTTAAAAATTATAGAAGTTTTTGGTCAAGTGCGAACTTAAACAAGAAAAAAGGCTCAGAAGTAGGCTTGCTTATTAGTAAGCAATGAGAAAAACACTTGGGCCAAATTGAAAGAAAAAATGAATATTTAATAATAGCTAGCTTTATATTTAAGCAGCTAGAAATAATCATAATGATGGTGTACTTACCTCTAAATAATAAGGAGGATAGAAAGAAGATCCAAAGAGAAGTCTTAGAAAGATATATCAACCAAGCTAAAAAGACACAATTAATAGTCATGGGTGACTTTAATTGTATCTCAGACCCCTTTCAGGACAAGTCACACTATACAAAGAACAAGCCATTTAAACTAGATTCTTTGCTTAGATGACTTCAAAAGCAAGACTTTAGGGATTCTTTCAGACTAATAAATCCAAGAAGTAAAAATTTTTCTTGGACAAATGATAAACAAAGCTCTAGAATTGATCAAATTTGGATTACAGAAGACCTGGCAAGTGGTCTATATGAAGCAGAAATTTAAGATATGGATATGATTACAGGTAGCGATCATGGAGTAGCATTAACCAAAATGGAATTAGGTTACTTAATCTCAGCAGTCAGTTATGCTGATTTCAAGAGACAAAATTTCAAAAAAACAGTTTTTCTTTATGATGAAGCAACTAAAGAAGATTGTGACAACTATAGAGAAGAATTAGATAGAATTTTAAAGAAAAAGAAGAACTTAATATAGGAATTAATATACCCGAAGAACTCAACAGAAGAGGAAACCCAAAGACTACTTGATGAAGTATGGGACCTAGTGAATAAAGGTATTATTATGGCAGCTCAGAAGACACTGCCCAAGAAAAAGATCTCAAACAAGCAAGCTTTTAAGGACAAATGAGAGAAGAAGTCAGATTTGGCACAGCTAAGAGTTTTCTTGAGTAGATGGATAAGTTTGGGAAGGAAAAACCTTAAGCTTTGTTGACTTGTAGATGATGTTCAAGATTTTAATGAACAGATCGAACTTATCAATCTACGCTGTGGAACCTATATAGAGAAGATTCAATGCTGGATCCAAGATGTTATTGAAGACCTAAGAGAATGGTGAAAAATTCTTAATAAACGAAGAAGAGAAGAGTTAGAAAAATTCAGAAGCAAGGAAATAAATAGAAACATTGAAAGAAGATGCCAAATAATAGATGGAAAGCAAGGAAAGATGATAGCAAGTCTACTTGACAAGCCAATTAGAAAAATTAAAATCGATAGACTACTCAAAGAAGATAGCCTCTCGAGGAGACTTATTACAGACCTAGATAGAGTTTTAGAAGAAACAAGTGAACACTTTAAAAATCAGTTTAGGGCAAGAAACTTTCAAAAGAATGCTCTAAAAGAAGATTGGTATAGAATTTACAGTCCAAGAAAAGAGATTCAAGAAGAATGTTACAAGGATTTAAACCAAGAGATTTCAGAAGAGGAGTGGATAGAAATGCTTGCAAGCTTAAAGAAAAATACGGCTTTCAGGATCTTAGGTATCACTTACGTGCTGATTAAAGCAGCAAGTGAGCAAGCTCAAAGGACATTTAGAGCTATAGCAAGTATTTGTATCAGAACAGGCAAAATCCCTAGAAAATGGAAATTGTCTCAGATTTATCCAATACCAAAGGATGAAGACTGGCAACATAATCTGAATAATGTCAGATCAATTGCATTATTAGAAACCTTTTGGAAATGTATGACCAAAATACTCACAAAAAGACTTACAGAAATATTGCTAAAGAAGAACATCTTAAGTGGCCCCAACTTCACAGATCTACCAAGTAATTCTACGGAGGAACCAGTTTACATTCTCAATACAATTATGGAGGATACAAAGGATAATAAAAAGGAGCTATGAATTGTTCTCCAAGATATGAAGAAGGCATTTGATTTAGTATCACTTGAGGCCCTGCAGAAAGCACTAGAAAGAATCAAATTGTCCGAAATGACAATCAAGCTGATATTAAATCTTTTTGTTAATAGGCGATCCAAAATCATTACAGACCTGAGCCCAACAAATTTCTTTGAGATTCAAGAAGGGATCAAACAAGGTGAAGTAATTTCATCCTTTGTCTGGAGGATATTTTATGATCTCCTTCTAGAAAGAATCCAAGAGGACACTAGTTTAGGCTATATAGTAAATCACAGAAATCACCTTGACCTAGGCTCAAACTATATAAACAGAAGTTTATAGAGACAAGCAGTAGTGGCATTTGCAGATGACACTATATGGATTGCAGAAAACAAAGAACAAATAGAAAGAACACTTGCAATTGCAGAAGAATTCTTTAGAATAAACGATATACAAATTAATGAAAAGAAAACAAAACTTATTACAATGAATGCAGAAACTAAAAACCAAGCTAAGAAGATCTTCTTTGGAAATGAATGAATCAAAGAGGAAAAGGGATGAAAATCTTAAAGTTTTTGGAGATCTGGTTGAATAATAAGATGAAAGAAACAGCTCTGAAGACCAAGGCGAAAAGAATTATACAACTAATAGCAAAAAATCTTTCTATGAAAAAAATGACAATTAGTCAAGTGTCTTATATAAATAATATGTGCATAATTCCCAAGTTGTGCTATATGTTACAGACATCAAAATTAAGTAAAAGGATGATTGACAATATACATAATCCAATAATCAGACTGGCGAAAAACAAGATTGAAATCACAGCATCAGCAAGAAACAGTATGATACACCACAGAAGCATGAGCAACTGCAAATCTCTGTGAAACCAACTACTACTTAAGCAGATCTCAAGCTTAAATAATTGTCTTAACTCAACTAGGCCAGAAGAAGTTCTAACAAAGATAAGAATTGAAGAGGGCCTGTCTCTTGTTGGGGCTTCAGAAAACAATTAGCACTAAGAAATTCTTGAAGCATATACTAAAATTTGGAAGAACAACTTAGCATGTTTAACAATACTAAGAGCAAAAAATTTAAATCTTATATTCAAGTTTAATTCTTCTAATTTACCAGAGTATAACTTAAAATGAAGACTCTGCAGTTTCCTGGGACTATTATTTAATGCCTCAGTAGCCCACTATCTGAAAGGATTGGATTTGATATATATAGATCAACTACTAAATCAAAATGGAGATCAAATGATAATATGGCAACAACTCAAATTTCTGAGAAAAGGAACAAGCAAAGGCAAAGTAGCAAAATGGTTCAAAAAAACTGAAGAATTATTGCTAGAAAACTCTCACGGTAGACAAGTTAAAGACTATTATAAAACTAAAGACAATAATACTTAGAATCTGAAAGCTCAGTTAGCAAGATTATCTTTAGATAATAGAACCAAAGAATGGGTGATTATTAATATGACGATGGATCTAAAAAATTCAAAACTAGTAATCGCAAAAATAGTTTCAAGAACTCCAAAGAAGATACTAGTAGAACATTGAAAGACTTCAAACAAACATAATACGGGTAATCTCATGCTAGAGAAATGTCCTGGTTGTCTACTGAATCAGAACAAGGCATTTGAAGGATGTGAGAAACTTTATTATAAAAGCGAAATCCAAGGATCTTTCTCAAATTTTGTTAGAAAAAGAGGAAGCAAATGGAAACTAGAAATCCCATTAGATGCGATCAAGATTCACTATAGTGGAAGAAAATTAAGAATTACAAAAGAAGAAGTACAAGCGATAAGTGTTTTAAGCTATAATTTAGATGAAGAGATGATTTGAAAGCAAAATATATCCTCAAAGCTTAGAGACAAACTAGTCAAGTGAAATCAAAACAATTTTGCGCTTTCACAAAGTAAGTTGACTTTTTATACAAACGGTTCATTATACTCAGCCAGAAACAAGGCAGAAGGCACGAATCATATGGGAATAGAGATATTGCAGACAGATCAAAATGAACAGAATGTAATTGAAGAGGATTTTGCAAAGACTCATAATTGGCCATCATCAACTAAACCAGAATTGTTAGCAATCTGGCTAGCATTACTGGCAACACCGAGTGGAAGAAACGTCAAGATCTATACAGATAGCGCAGTCGCAATTGCAGGTATAGAGAAAGGGAGGAATATCTTAACAAGTAAACACTGGTTAAAGCTAAAGAATTATGATTTATTACATAGTATTGTAGAGCTAGTTAAAGTAAAAGAAATTCAATTAGAATTAGTTAAGGTTAAAGGATATAGTAATAATAGGTGGAATGACAAAGCAGATAGTTTAGCTAAAAAAGGTGCTGCGGAGGATAATATAGATAGTATTGTTTATAATCTCTCACTTAGATCTAATGTTTCATTATTCTGAGACAAGATATTTGTTAAACATCCGGCAAGAGAAATAACCAAGATTCTACTCAACTTCAAGATAAGTGCAGATTGGAAAAAATCGAAAGTAATTCAAAAAGTTAAACTGGAAGAAGATCAGGAGAAAAACAATTGGACTTATTTCTGGAAGAAAATCAAGAAGAACAATAGTATTAGATATACAACAATGAAAAAAGGCAAGTGCCTTAGAACTCTTTTCAAGTGTGCTAATGAGATGCTTCCAGTACTCAGAATATTATCGTGAAGACGTCCAGATATATATCAAGATTCAAACTATATTATTTGCAAAGAGAAGAAGGAAGAAGATCAGGATCATCTAGCATGCTGCAAAAAACAAAAGAACAACTGGAAGAAGGCTGAGACCTTTGCAGCGAATATAGCTTAGGCAGCTCTTCCAGAAGAAACTAGGATAAAAATAGATAAGGACCTCTTAGAAAGAATGCTCTGGGGAGAAACAGAGAAAGAGTTCTATGAAACAAGATCCAAAGCAATCAAGGGCTTAGTTCAAGAAAACACAATAAAAGGATACAGGAGATTCTACAATCGAATAAGGAAGCCAAGACATACATCGAGCTCGCGTTAGATACAATTTGGAACTGCTTTCACGAAAATATTTGAAAGAGAAGATGCAAGCTTTTTCGCAAATGGGAAATCAGCAAAGGTATCTTAATCAGAGACAAAAAGCGAAGGTGCAAACTATCGACAGAGAAAAGAACAAGACCAGAATATGACAAACCAAGATCTAAAAAAGGGGATACAAGGAGAAATAGTTCTTTAGAGGAAATAGATAGAAAACGGAAAAAGAAAAAAAAAGGAGGGTTTAAAAAATATAGAGAATCATTAGTATAATAGTTTTAGAGATTTAATTCAAAATAGTTGCAAGCCCTTTTGGTATAGCTTGCACAGCTAATCTGGTATTAGCCTTCTGGTCTCAAAAGATTTTTCGGACCAGTGTGGCAGACCACTTCTGGGCACCCATGAGGTAGCTAGGAGATGTTGGGCCTAGATATTAAGCTCAACATTATGTAATTTACTTATATAATAATTTTAATAAAGGATCACTAGCAAGGTTGCCAAAGATTAAAAAAAAAAAAAAAAAAAAAAAATAGTTCTTATTCTTTCAAATCATTCAGTCTTTTGGATTATAAATCCCTAGTAAGCACTTTTTGGGCTGTTATAACTGATCTAGCATTACCAACCTAAAAAATTTTGCTAAAAAAATTTCACTGTTAGATTAGAATTAAGTTTTGCTATTAAGTTAGGCTAGAAAGAACTTAAATAATACCAAAACTTCGCAAAAAAAACTTTTTATTAGTGCACAGAAGGTGGTTTTATAGAGTGATTTTGTGTTTCTTCTGCATCACACCTGATCTTGAAATCTGGTTAGTCAGTGAAATTTTTTAAATAGGACAATCATTACATTTTTAAGTTCACATTTCCTTATTTTATACCTATCAGGCATAAAATTCTAGTTATGTATGTATATTGTAAAAGTGCAAAAAATGCACTGGGTCTAAATATCACAAATATATACTATTAAAATTAATTAAATTGCTTTAATTCAATCCTAATAATGACAAGACTACAATTGAAATATGGAAGACTTGGTCTGAGTAATTAGGATATTAGATTAGAGCTCAAGATCACGTCACAAGTCTTTAATTTGGAATTACGGGATTAGAATTTATACACAATTTATTTATTAGGAGATTTAGCATTAGAATACTGAACTCTGCTTTATTATGGATGCAAAGGTATTGTATTTATAGTTTCTACACTCATTAGTAAGTATATAATGATCATGTTTACTATATTTGCTATGTTGACTATATTGCAACATACGAGATCGGAGACCAGAGCTTTGTGGTATAATTCAAGACATAATCGTAAAGTATTATCACTGGAGTAATGTAAATATTTGGTTTCCTTTCTAACACACGCATTTCTCTTTTAGGGTTTCTCTCAGAGTTTTGTTTTTTACTCTTTTAACATCAAGGCTTTACTTAGCAGCTTCCATCAGTATATCACTTTTTGCTTTTATAACTTTCTTTATTACCAAAATTAATCCACTAATTATTAATAGGATGAGGATGATCTCAGGTTTTCAGATCTTGATTAGTTCTTGGTTCTGTTCTTTATTCACTTTGCTGAACTTACCTATTCTTATCTTTTACTTTAAATACTCTATACATCTTTGATTGGTTTGCTTTATTGGCTTTTTATGCTATTAAGAATAGCAAAAGTTTTTTATTATATAATTAAAAACAGGTGATGATTATGATATTAAATCCAGATTTAACTATTTAGACTTTAATCATTACCTATTTTAAATTGGTGAAAAATGTTTAAAACTGTATTTTTTACCATCCTAAGTACTATTTTTTGCAATGATAGTTCATTCTTGACACAAGTATTCTTTAAATCTTTTTTTATATCTTCTGCTTTCTTTATTCCTGATTTTTTTTCTGTAATACTAACATCTTTTTTAGTTTCTTTTATATTAAGGTTTCTCCTTTTAGTATCTTTGTCGTAGATAGGAATAGAATTTAAGTTAATTCAGAATTTTAAGGTTAGGGTTGGGATTTTTAGTATAATTATTCCATCTAATCTAAGTGGATTCTGAACCCTATTATCATTCCATTCTTACTTACAACTTCTTCATCTGTATATTTTTGGGTTTGGTTTTATTGATATTATAATTGAGATAAGTGTATTCACAGCAGTTTCTATTTTCCAAACTATTTTCTTTATATTTTATGTTAGTTACTAATTCATTCTGTATCTCTTATATAGACATCCTTCGGCTTGTTCTTCGGTAGCTTTTTGGTAGTCTTAAATTGTTTTTCTTAACAGAAAATTCCTTTTTATTATCTAACTTTTTTTCACTTTCTATTATAAAAACTACTTCTTTGTATCTTTTTGGCCATTTTCTCAGTTCTTCGCAGATTATAGTTCTTATTCACAATGCCCTTATTTTGCAAACTTGATTCTGCTAGTCTTTCATACTTTCTTAGAGTGTTCTCAGACATCTTAATATAATTGGCTAGTGATTAAGATCGTGTACAAGTACTACAATTAATTGAGTAACCTTTTATTGAAGTAATCCTCCTTATCTTGTATAAATAGCCCTGGAGTTTCCTAATAACCTAAGCAGTACTCAACCTAGACTCTATTCTCCAGAACTAACAATACTTAATAAAATTGATTATTGGAGAGATTCTATCTTTTATCCCTTCTCTAAAGCTCCCTAAGAGGAGGCCTACTTAAAGTCATAGCAATTTGGCTAAAGATTTATAATGCAAAAATGTAGATATTAAATTTTGGCGAATCAGCATAACCTTTATGATAAAAAAGATAGTTTTAACTATCGACTTATTTGACCAGCCAAAGTGAGCTCTGACTCATTAGTTTAGATATTTAAGAGTACTCTAAGTTAAGTTCTGATTTAGATTTTCTGTCAGTACTTTGCATCACTACTTGTTTATTTTTTCTAATCAGTTTTAATGCTATATAGGTTTTTGCCTTGAAAATAACCTTATAGAACATAATAATTGTTATATCTTATAAGATTATTTTCAAAGCAAAGATCCTATATTATCTATTGGTTTGTCTTCTATCATTAGAGTTCATTACTATTTCTTTTTAGGAATAGGTTTTTTGTTTATTTAAGCCTATAGTTTTTAACTTGGTACAGTATATTTTATACAATTCTTTAACATATGATCATATATTCGATAGTAATTAGTAAGTAGATTATTTTAGTTTTATTTTCTTCATAGCTATGTATTATACCTGTATATGAACTACAGAATCTATATTAATTAGATGTGGTTTTTCAAATATCTAGACTATTATAAATATGAAATGCACAGATAAATTCTTGGTTGTGTTCTAGACTTAGGATCTATTATATAGCTTAAAATTGATAGAATGTAAAAATCTAGCTCTTGTATATAGTAATTTTTAGTAGTATTTATTTCGATTCATTATTTTTTTGATATATAATATGTAAATTTAATATAAAAATTTATAATAAAAATTAACCAATCATATGATTTTAAGGGAGGTGCACTGTTATACAGGGTATGAAATTTTTAAACCCATATTAAAATATTAATAGCTTATATAAATTTTTATTAATAGGTTTATTTCATAATAGTAATAGAAGAATTGAAACTAAGTTATTTAAAATTATTTAATCTTATTCTCTATTAGATGAATTTATTATACAAGCCAAAAGTCATTTATATATATACTTAAAATTTATTAAGCAAAAGGTAGCAATTGGCAATCTTTCTATTCAAGATAAAAGTCATTGCTAAAATTTTTTATCTATATTAACCAATATTGAAAAAAGCTTAAAAACTAATTGTAAACCTTTTTCAGATAAATTCTTAGAAGCTAAAAATAAACAAAATTCTTTTGAAATAATTATCAGCTTTATTAACTAAATACTATAGTAATATTTATAATTATAGATTTAAATTTATAAGTGATAAGGATATTAGTATATCAGATGCTATATTGGTTTTGTCTAGTATAACAGAATATAAAAAAGTAAAAATCAATAATAAAATTTTTGGCTCAACATCCTTAGCAAAGCATAAAAAATAAATAAAAATTTTAGCCAAATTTATATTAGATGATAATTTTATTAAAATATATCAAAATATTATTCAATTCTATTTTAAACATGTTATACAGCTACTAGAAGACTTGAAAAGCATAATTTGGTATTTGTATAATAGTATAAAACTATTAATAGCTATAAAATTAGAGGTTCTGATCAATTCACCGATAATCATTTTACCGAACGCTCATTTAGCTGACATCACATAGGGTTAGAGTTAAGGATTTGATTAGTTACAGGTATATATTTTACTAAATTTCACTTGGCGTGATGTTGGCTAAATGAGCTGTCAGTGAAATGATTGTCGGTGAAATAATATGGACCCAAAATTAGATATCATTATCAGTTGATGAAATTTATAATATCAAATTGTGAAATCAGAGCTTTTATAATATAAATAGAGATTATCCCTTAAACTGTAGGCTTTTCCAGGCAAATTTGCCTGTAAAATTATCATAAATATTGTTATGATCTACTTTTTTTAAAATTTAATATAATTAAATAAAATTTTTTTTGATAATATTTGAAAATAAGAATTGTATTATAGCAGTATTTAATTTTATATTATAAGAAAAAAAGTCTTAGTTACTTATAAGATAAAAATAGACCAAT
>CAJVPZ010002215.1:0-12822 GCA_910592135.1 Racocetra fulgida | reverse complement strand
TAATATTCCCTTTGTTCTAATGACCTTGTAATATCTTTATTGTCTCTAAAACAAGTAAATAAATCCTTCTGCTTAAATCTTCTCTCTGCTCTTCTTAAACACCTTCTTTAAAAATACCGCTGTAACACTATGTATAAAAATCTGCTTGATATAAGAAAATTATTAATAGACCCTTTATAAGAAAGGTGTTAAAATTTTATTATAGATCTAACTATTTTCTTTTTTTTTTTTTAATATTAAGGTGACCACTTTGGGGTCTAGCATGTTTTATTAAACTTGGATCAAAAGCCAGGGCAACCACAGGTCTACCCCTGACTTTGTTACATTAATGAGGATACATACTAGCCATGTGTACAACTTTTAGTTGTCTATTTAAGCAGTCTTGCATATGTAACCCATATGAACTACACTAGATGTCGTACCTATAACACATTATTACTTGAGTTACCCAATTAAACCCTCTGATCAACTTAGCGCTATCAGGATATTCTCTCCAAAGAGGAACTGCTGCTAAGGCCTTTTAGGACTACTTTATCCTCGTGGTAAACCTACTAGAGCGGTCCATGTCCCATATATATATCACCTAGATTTTTGGTAACTTACAGCTAGACCGCGGCCAAGTACTTGCAGCTTTTTACCTCCGCTACCATTACCTACTCTGTGCCTTTGCAAAGTTCACCCAAACCCCAGCACCCACTTTACAGACTATTAACAGTACTTCGATGCCAACCATTGGTGCCCCAAACTTCTAATACAGATGACACGGAAGGGACCAGTGGGCGTCACCTGGTATTCCGAATGAATCCTTTTTCTTCTGGCTGGTCCGGCGGCCTGGTTAATGTAGTGCTTGTCAATCACTCGGTCCTCGTTCAGTTTGCCTATAGTGTCTGGTTCCCCAGATGATAATCCTTTACATAGTACCATCAAAGATCTGTGCTACCTCTCTACTCGGGACTTCCCAAGCAGGCTTCCGTATCCCCGATCCCTTGGATTTATTTGGCTGCTTCACTTGGGTTTCTTGTAACTCATGTGTCACACTACGTTCTACAACCTCCTAATGCGAGTTGGTGAGACCAAAGTCACAGATGCTTACCTGATTGATATGTCATACAGTTTTATCATAACGCATTTCTGCAAATTCGAATTTCGTCACCAGTGAGATTCGAACTCTTGTCCTGCCACTTGGGGGTGCGACAACTTACCAACTACACTAAGTCGCCACACCCTATTCTAACCATTTTCTTATATCAAGATTTATTTATATCTTATTTTTATTTATAATACCTTTTTTATATTTTCTCTATCATTTTGCGAAACAATTTCGTGGGTGTCTCTAAAGTGCATAATAAGATTTCCTGTTGAACTTTCTACATTTTTATATTCTGGGCCACATTTTTTGCCATCTTCATTTATGACCTTGCAGACTCGTACTTCGTCACCTTTTTGATTGACTGTTGTTTCAAAGTATTCGTAAGTAAATGATAGCTCTTTATGGTTATACCTTTTTTTAGATTTTTTAGCTAAAGCAAAAATGCATTAGTAAATTTATTATTTATCTTAAAAATCTTTAGTTTTATTACTATTAATATTAACACTTTTTCTTTATCTTTTAAAGATAACGTAAAAAGAGGCATAGGCTGGATACTAGATGTAGCAGTTTCTAACGAACAAGAAATTTCAGATGGGACTACTGAATTTTTTGCAGTTTCTATGATAAAATCATTATTATAATAATATTTAGAATCATCTTCTATTATCTTATAGTAATATTCAGAATTATCTTCTATTTTATCTAAGGTTTGTATCAACTTATATCAGATATTCAAAGAGACTAGCATATAGCAAAATTCAGTACGTTTGATTTGTAAGTTTTATCATCTTTTATAAATCTAGATTATTAATTCCTTCAACAATATTTTATAATAAATTATTATATTGCCAATACCGATAAACTTATTTCGCATATATACACATTCTCATGTTTTCTTTAACAGACTTTAAGAAACCAAAAATTAGACCAATTCTATCATATACCTGACCTTGGTGCAATGACTCATTAGTCCTTTTTTAGAACGATATTTAAAATTATACCACTCTTTAAGTTATAATCAGAGAAAATTTGGATCAATTAAAATATATATTTTTTTTAATTAAGAGTTTTAAAAACTGACAAACACCGATCTCAGGAATTATAACATTGATGAATTACAAGAACAGTGGTAATTTTAATGATTTTCATAGCAACATTTTTACTTTATTAGTGAATTTTCTAATGCATTACACTAATAACACGAATATATTCATATTTTGAATATATATGCAATCTATCTAGAACTTTAGAGCAGTTCTTATCAACCTAAAATCTTTTAATTATATAATTAGATTTTTCTTCATTCGAAAATTATTTACTTTCATTGAGAGTATAAACCCTATTAGAGTTTATAGTAATCCTCATTTAGGGTCTGTAACTTGATTTGTACTTTTTAGAAGCAAATAAAAAAAACAATAAAATAATATGAACCAGCTTGGCATAATACTGTATCTGGTCTTTTTTTTTTGAAAAAAAAATTTTGCCGTTTTTAATTCACACTTATCATCTGATTTTTAAAATCGAGAAATGGACTATTTATTAATATATAAATAAGTCATTAAATACAAGCATATAAGCAATTTGTGACTGATAATAAGCTAATATAAAGCCATTAAAAGATAAATTTAATCAGTAAGCTTGATCAAGATCAGTACTATTTTTATTTTAAAAGACAAAATTAATTTTTGAATTGTGCAGAATTAATTCAGATTTAGGATTCTCAAACAAGTTGCCAACTTGAAATCAAGAATGCAGAGTTGAATGAGGTAACTTGCCTGAAAATTTTAAACATTCTTACTTAAGTTGTTCATGTTTATAACAAGTATCTCGCTAATTTAATAGCTTTACGCCACTTATATATATCTAGAATTAGGATCTGTGTAATCTTTATCCTTAATTTGACTTTTATTAAGGATTTATCCATTAAAATAAACAAATTAGAATATCTGTATTCTAATCCGAATTGTTGTATAAATCTGAATTGTAGGATTGTGGATTGAAACACTATGCTGAACAATAACTAACACACCTCTCGACCTTTAAGTCTCAAATTTAACCTGGCCATCTAAAAAGAAAGCTCTGCTGACAACACTGCTAATGCTAATTACTGTAGTACCACATGCTTGTACACTAAACATTATTATTAATGAAAAACAATTAGATCATGACTTTACAAATATAGTTCAAACTCCCACATACCTTGTCAACCAATTGTTATCTACACCTTTTGGAATCTACACCTTTGGAATCTACAAAGCAACTATAAAAACAGCAATTATAAAAAAAGACCTAATAGTACAAATATCAACTACAAACATTACAATTAAACTAGAGACCACAGTTTATGTACATTGAAAAGCATTGCTATGCGATGTGATGATTTAAATTATACGATATTTATACAAGTAATCATATACATAATTATATACATATTAATACAATATTTATTGTTATCATAATAATTACAAATTTTGTCTATAAGAATTTAATAAAAAAATCTACATAGTGAAAAAAAATTATTTATCAAATTAAATATCAATAGCCCTATTATAAAAAGTAAATTTAATATAGATAAAGAATTTTGTGAAAGATTATGCTGTTTATCACTTAGAATATTTTTATAATTACTAAAACTTTTTTCTATATCAACACCAGAAATGGGTAACCATATATAAAATAAAGCGATTTTTGAAAGAGAAGGTAAATCATTAGATTTCTCTTTCCAGTATTGATCCAAATTTAGATTTTTATCCAATTCTTCATCTAATTTATAATAAATGTTCTATTCATTTAACAGATCATCATTTAAATTTTTAAAATCATCAATTTTGATATAAAGTTTGATATTTTGTCTTGATATTGAATAACAAATGAATTTAGGATTGAAGCATTGTATGACTTTAAAAAGTAATAATGCAGAATGGTTATCAGCATGCTTTGCAAATTTATCAAATGATAGTTGAAAAGCTTGTGAGAAAATTAACTTGGAAAACATTAAATTTAAGCTTCTTTCTTGAATCTTGTTTAATATATCTGTATTAAATAGAGGATTGTTGAAATCTGCTTGTAGCAGTGCACAAGTATGATTAATTTAGGAGAAAACATAAGCTGCTATAGGTTTATTATGTATTTTTTTTTTCCTTTGGCAATTCTGTTTACTTTATTATAGAAACAGACTTTCATTACTACATCGGTATACGAAGAAATCTAAAATCTATAAGTGTTCTAACCAAAGAGTAAACTCACTCCCGGCATATCTCGCAGATGCCAAAACATCTATTTGCAGTTAGGGCGAACTATTAAACCGCTGTGTTTTGCCCAAATGCGACCTGCCTAGCAACACTTGGTCTCCTCCAGAGATCTGAAACTCACTCTGGACTTATTTCCCTCAGATTCCTTGGCTGGCTGTTGCTCACCTCGTCAAGATTCCCGCTCTACAATAGAATGCCGCCAAACTGATGACACCTTCTCATATAGAAGGAAAAAAGAAAAAAAGGAAATAATAGGGAACGAAAAAAGGGTATATAATAAAAACAAATACATTAAAGAAAACGAATACTAATACTAAGGAATATAAAAAACTAACCTAAAAATCTAAAAGAAACTATCGCTAAAAAGAAGAAAACCTGCTAACCAGGTGAAAACTTCTAATTATACAGAGTAACAATCTACTATTAAATGCGAGAGTCTTAACAAAAATAAAAACATAAAATTAAAACAAAATGCACTATAACTCGTGCTAGAGGCTAAAAATTATATACAAGAGGGTTTATTACATATTTTAAAAAATTCTAAATCTTGAATTAGTCTAATAAATAGCAATAACTTATTTAGTAATTAGTAATAATAAATATATATTTATATATAATAAATACATACCATTAAGCATTTAAGGTAATAGATTCAATAATCATTTCAATTATTAAAATATTTTCATGATTTAATAAAATTCCAACCAATTCTTTAATTGATTTTAGAGGATCGCCAAGTGTATTTTCTGTAATAATAAATTGAACCAAATACAAAAAGTATGGTTTCAACCAAATTACAAAATTAAACTAGCTATTCCAACAAGTCTTTACAAACAAAGGAGATAATTGTAAATTAAGTTTTAAAAATTCTAAGGATAATGAATCAAAAGAATTCGACGAAGCAATGTTTGAAGATAGAAATTTTAACTATCTTTTTTTATAGATAAGTGAATAAGAAAATGCACCTTTGATATTTGAAGTCACATGTGCAAGAAGTTTAAAACTGTCAAAATATATTCAGCAATCTTCAACTAAACTTAAGATGTGGGCAAAACAGCAATTATGTTTAAGTTGTAGCATTAAATAAGCTAATATATTTGAATAAGGTTTTTTCATATATGCTACATTATCACTAATAAACAGGATAACTTTAGAAAAGGAAATATTATAAAAACTCAAGGTTGTTAAAATTAGTTGGGAAATTGTGAAATAATTGACGCTATTTAGATATTCTGTTTTTACTAACTTAGTTTGATTTTGAAAACTAAATAAAATATTCATAGCACTGTAACTACAGACATCAGTAGTTTCGTCAATAATAATTGAAATAAATTAATCAATTAGACTATTCTTTAATTCATCTACTTCATTTTGAAAAATTTGTAGAAGATAATGTTTATATATTTGATTTGCACTAACTATTTATCACCTATAATTAAAAATTTTATATTAGTATACTAATACATCTTATTAATATATATTAATTAATTTATTTCTGATACAATATTCCTTAAAAAAATCTTGCAATTTATTAATTTTTTCAAGTGGAATATTGGCTTTTATGAATGCTTTAGCTAATGCCAAATTGATATCTTGTTTTTCTTCAATATTTGGCTGATTTGAAAATAACTTCATATTTTTTCTTTTTTTATGTGATGCAGAATTTAGATAATTATCGATTGTAGATTTTTTAGCATGACTAATGACATGTTTATATGTAATACAAACATTTTATCATTTGATTCATAGAAATTATCTTTATAGTTATTGGAATTAACGTGTTCTAAAGCTGTAACTTTTACTTTTCCCATCATTAAAATTGGAATAGTAAAATTTTAATATTAAAATCGATTTAATTTATCTTTTATTAAATAATAATGACATAACAATTATAATTATAATATATAAATGGCAATTGTGATAATTATGATGCATAAAAGGTAATTGTGATGATTATTACATATGCTTTTATTATTCACTTAAAAATGCACACACAAATGCTGTATAAATCATGTGAATTTGATGAAAATTAATCGTATTTTATGCGCATATTATATAATCACATATGTCCATGGTCTCTAAATTAAACTAACTACTACAAGCACAACTATTGCTATCAAAATCAACACTGAGCTGATACTGCACAACACCTATACTCTTAAACTTAGCTATCATACATTTCCACACAACCTGAAGAAACTACTAAAACACCTACAAAATACAAAAAATATAACAGATTAGCACAACCTAAACAGAATACATCTATGAAACCTAGATCCAAAAGAAATCAACTGAGAACTTATCTTCAACTTTATAAACTATTATAACAGCCCTTTAAGCTAACATACACATCCTACCCAAACCAAAATCAAATCTTCAAAATAAAACTAATAATTAATGAACTTTCAATACTTCTTAATTTACATATTCGACACCCAGCAAAATACAACAACCCTATATACCACAGATGTACACAAATAAATGAAGATAATCAACATTAGCTTATATGTACAATCAATATGCATCTAATTGAAGAAATAGTCATACAAGCTCTCAACCGAACAATACAAAAATATCAGATAAATTTAAATACTACCAACTTCAAACAAAACTTTTTACAAAAGTTTATATACAAATCACAATCTGCACCACTTGAAATTATTACAAATAATATTATTATTAACAAAAATTCTCAAGCAAACATCAATACAACAAAAAATACCACCTGCTACTTTCTTCATTATATCATCAAAGAAATTCAAAAGATAACTTGGAAAGCAAGATGCACACTCTTAAACCAAGCTATACAAAGTCTTTAGTCTCCAATTTTGATCATAAACAAACATCAATCCAAATACCCAGCTTACTATAAAAAATATAAATATAACTACTAGTTTAGTGATTTTATAACAGCAAATACCTCCTCACTCAATATTCTATACATAGATTAATGAAATTATTGACCTATTTTAGCAAAAACTTAAGTCAAAAGTAAAGTAGCTTTAGCCTTTAATTCCATATAAATTAGAAAACATAAAGTATTGTAATAATACTGTATTTGTAATATCATATAAATTCTAATAAAGGAACAGAAGCACAGCCTCGCTTTTTTTTAAAAAAAAAACAAAAAAACTAAGAAGTATTGTTTAAAAGCTCTTCATAGCCTTCTACCTTTATACAAACTTGAAGTTTTCTCTTCTACTTGCTGTTTTCAAAGACTTTTTTAATTTGCAATATTAGCTGATGACCTTAAATAACCTATATGACCTTTATGACCTATCATAGATTATTTGGTTATAATAAAAGTTGATATAACTTTATGATCTTTTAATATAATAAGATTTATAATAAAAAATATTTTTACTAATATTTGATATGACCAATATGACTTATAACCAAAAAGTCATATGATTATATGACCATGATCATATCAAAAAATTGTTATGACCTATATCATCACCTAACACTGCTGGTTTAGATACCAAATACATAGAGAAGTTTACTTTGTAACAAAAGACTAAAAACAAAGCTTGATCTCTATACAAACTATTTATAATGCCTACTTCTCAGTGTATTATGTTTAAAGACTTTGTTAATAACAGTTTATATAAAGAAACTTTAAGTTGTTATTAATTTTTAATTTTAAGTCTTCAACTTGCTTTTAGTAACTGGTTGATACAAGTGATCATTAAAAAGAGTTGTTAAGACAAATATTAATTATTATATATAAATTATAAAAGTTATAATAATTAAAATTATAATTCTTTATTTAAACTATAAAGTTTTATTAAAAACTATAAGTTTAAAATTAATATTTAAAGATAAGGTATAGCAACTTAGTGTAGTTGGTAAGTTGTCACACTTTCAAACAACAAGACAAGAGTTCGCATCCCACTGATAACAAAATTTAAATTTACAGAATGTGTTATAGCAGACTATATATAATCTGATAGATCATCAGATCTGTAGCTTTAGTTATACCAGCTTGTACTGAAAGACTATAGAACTATAGTGTAATGTATAAGTTATATAAAACCTAAGTAAAACAGTTGTGTAAATCCAAAAGCTGAAGTATACAGAATCTTGCTTGACAAATTCTGAGTAAAGAAATAGCACAGATCTTTAACAGTATTATATAAAGGATGATCATTAGCAATTAGATACTAACAGTAAACTAAATGAGGACCAGGTGTTTGACAAACACTAATATCAACCAGGCTGTGTATATATAGGAGGTGGCCTGTATAAACAAGAAAAAAGAATTTAATCAGAATACTAAGAGAACACTTACTAGTCTCTCCTCAAGCTATCTGGTTTGGAAGTTTGGAACACTATTGATAAAAGAAAGCCAGTATTAGTTTGTAAAGTGTATGTTGAGGTTTGGGTGAACTTTGCAAAGACAGGAAGTAAGTAATGATAGCAGAGATAAAATGCTACAAGTACATAGCCACAGCTTAGGCATAAATTACTGAAAATTTAAGTAATATATATATAGGGTATAGACCATTCTAGTAGGTTTATAAGTACATCTATACACTCCAAACCAGTTTGAAAACCAGTTCCTAGCCATTATGTATTCTCAACCCAAAATGGAAATGATCATTATTATTGTTATTTAACGTTAACAAAACTAAGGTTAACTATTAAGGTTAGGATCAAGGATAGTATTAGGATTAGAATAGGCTTTAGAAGATATATATACCAAAATTTTGCAAGAAATTTTTTTTGTTACAATGCAAAAGATAGTTTCATATGCAAAATTTCAAGATAAAGATGATTTTTTGAATAAACAAATATTTTTTTTAATTTTAAAGTCATATACTGATTGTTCATGTAGCATCTACATATCTGATGCTAATTGGCTAGAAAACCAGATTCTGAACTGGTTTGGGCACATAGATATATACGTAAGTTTATTATAAGGATAAAGTAGTCCTAAAGGGTCTTAGTAGCAGTTTCTCTTTGAAAAAATATTCTAACGACACTAAGTTGATTAGAGAGTTTAATTGAGTAATTCAAGTAATAGTAGGTTATAGATACAGCATTTAGTATAGAACCTAGTAATAAGAAACTATTTAATTAGCTATTCAAAAGGTACAAGTATAGCTAGAATGTACCTTTGTTAATATAACAAAGTCAGAGGTGGCTTTGTAGCTATCTTGACATTTGTAACCAAAGTTAATAAATATGCCAGACCCCAAAATAGTTATCTTAATATTAATAAAAAAAAATTAATATTTAAAAGATTTGTTATAGATAAACTAAAAATTTTTTTTAAAAAATTATTAGGCCATACAAACTTAATAAATTGGTTCTCATAACCCGGCCGGGTCAAAATTTGCAGACCCTTGAAGAAAAATTTTGATTATATTTTACTATCCGGGTTGGTTTTTTCAGAAACCTGTAAAAAAATTTTATATGTTTTTTATATGTAAAATTTTTTGAAAATAAAATTAAAAGCCGGGTTGCCGGGTCATTTTTTACATTTTATGTTATGAGAACCAAACAATTAACTTTGTATGGCCTTATTATTATTTTTTTTTTTTCAGCATATCCTGCTACTATTTTATTAAGATAGTAACCAAGCAAAAATTACAAAAATTCTAACTATAGTTAATTTTTCTTTAATCGCAACAAGTAATTTACTCAAGATATGACATCATCTAGTAACTGTTTGCCTCTTTCTGGGCCTCTAACTTCCTAGAGGCATAAATCCTTTAATCATTGGCTAGTGCTACATGCTATATTAGTATTATCTTTTCTATGAAATACAAATACAAAACAAAGAGCAAAGAAAAAAGAAGGTGATACCTCAGTATCCAAATTTAATTCACCTAAACAAATAAAACCAAAAAAAATATAAAAGAAAAACAAAATGAAAGAAAAGAAAACAAAAATAGCACTATTAAATCTATATCAGATTATAAAAATTATATAGACTACTAAATAATTTAGTCTAAACTCTATACTAGTTATTTATTGTCTATATTGAGATATGTAAAATATTTATTCTTGAGTAGAGGTCAGGTTTGAAATTTCTTTTGCAATCTTATCGAATTCAGTGCAGTATTTTGCAATACCTTCTTATGCTAAAGCTTGTTCTTGAACAAGATTAAGCAACTTATATTTTTTCAGTTTCTGTAGATCTCAATGTAAACACCATAACCTCTTAAGATAATTAATGAAATGTTATTAATCCAAAAGTAGACATGTACTTCTGTATATAACTTTCCTTTTTTAGCAGTGATTGTTGTTATCGTTTCTTCGATAGAAGTATGCTGACTTTTCCACTTTTTATTAAAATTTCATAAAGAATAAAGAGTAGGACTTTGGTAGAAGGTTTCAGTTTGCAGATATCCTTAAACTTTGGTAAAGAATGTGTTAAAAACTCGCTTCTTGTTTTCCTTAAACCAACTATCTTTAACTTTGTCAGCAAAAGCAGAGCTTCTATTAAAATTTTCTGTATAAAGGCATCATCTACCAGTTATCTTATATAGGAATGCTTTTAATTTGCATACTAAATATACAAAGAAGTTTGGGAAAAACTTGAAAATTCTTGACCTCTGTAAAAACTGTTATTTGTAGTTGTCTCTTTTACTTTTTTCCAACAAGTTTCTGTTTTCATTAGCTGTAAGTTTGGTACAAGTGATCATCAGAGAGAGTTGTGAATGAAAAAAAAAATATTATTTTTAAAATTATATATTTTTGGTTTATAAGAAATATAATTTTTTTTATAATCTAAAAATAAATATTGTAAAAAAGAAATCTTTATTTTTAAATATAATTATATAAAGTTTTATTTAATTATTTTAATTTTTCAAAAAACTCTTATTAAAGCTACTACTAAACATATTTCTTTTATTAAAATTAAAACTATTAAAAAAATTAAAGAAACTACTTCACTAAAACAATCACTACTCTTTTATAGATTTAAAGAAATTCAATATCTTAAAAACTATACTTTCTTTACTAACTTTTCTATACTTTGTAAAAAATATACAACCTAATACCCTAATTGTTTATTCCAAGCATTTACACCCACTTCACTTCAAATTAAAGAAGAATTTCATCAAATTAAAAATGCTTTTAATCTTTAGCAAAAACAAACTATCTACTATAAAATTTAGCAAAAAATTAAAAACTGCAATCAATTCTTTTTAGAAACACCCAAACTCTTCTACAAGAAGATTCTAGAAAGATTTAATAATATATACATCAATAAACTACTCCTTGACAACTCTCTTTTAACAGAATATAATGAAATACTTAAAGCAATTTACTATCATTTCTTAGAATATTTCAAAAAAAACTATTTGAACCAATTCTACCTACTTTAAAATTTTACTAACTTTACTAATCACATCTCAAATATGAAAAACTTTATAATAATCTCTTTTAAAATATTACAAATCAAGAATGGCTAAATATTATAACTAGTTTACCTAATCAAAAAGCTACTAGTCTATTAGAAATTTGTTATAAATATATCAAATATGCTAGTTCTAAGGTATAAAAACTTTTTAGAATATTCTTTAACAAATGTTTCTAGCTCCAAAAAGTTCTTATAGACTAAAAATCTTCTAATATATTTCTCATTCCAAAAAAATCTAACTAGAACTTCATTCTTAATCAAGTTTGGCCAATCTTTATATTTGAACTTTTTAAAAAAACTTATACTAAAATTTTTACAAAATGGTTTGATCAAATTATTTCTCATAGTCATCTCTTATTCAATCTAAACTTTGCAGCATCAAAAAACTCTTTAACTCACATTTCTATACAAATACTTCATAATACTATTGAATACTATAAACTTTACAATAAAGAAGCTTAGATTCTTTTTTAAGATATGTTTAAAGCTTTTAACAAGATTAATATTACTTGTCTTCAAAATACTTACAAAAGAATTAGTATTTCTCTTTCAGAAATTAATTTAATTACTGAATTATACATCTCAAAACAAGCAAGAATTATTATAGCTTATAGTCTTACTTCTTTAGTTAATATCTGATCAGGAATTGAACAGAGAGAAACCTATTTACTACCATTCTAAAAAATTTATTATAATCTCATACTTACTTTTATTTATCAAAAATATCAAAATCAAATGCTTAAAATTGCTTTGCAATCACTACTTAACATCATTTCTAATACAACTTCTACAAGCATTTCAATTCTACTATTAGTCTATATAGATGATACAACATGGCTTTGTGAAGACTCAAAAACTATAAAAAATATTCTTAACAACACTTCCAAACTTTACAAAATTAACAATATAAATATTAACCTCACTAAATCTAATTTACTTTATATTTACTATAAATTATATAAACTGGTATCCAATATCTTGACCATATAGGATAACTTTCTCGTGATTGGTCATCACATGAAATTGAATAATACGTTATTATTGGCCAATTGTGAAACATGTGACAATCAACCAATTAAATTACATCATATTCGTAAACTTAATTATTC
>CAJVPZ010002214.1:0-12823 GCA_910592135.1 Racocetra fulgida | reverse complement strand
TAATTTTATTTGAAATTGAAAGTATAAAGAAATTTATTAAATATTTAACATAATGATTTAAGTTATAAATGCATTATGTCCTATTTAATTCACTAAAATTCATGATTATAAAAAATATTTATTCATTCAAGCATTTAAAACAAATTTTCAATTTCATGGACATTTTACGTATTACGTAAAGCCAAGTACTCGTCGAATTGAGTCTCGAAAGGATTATTAAAGTTACAAGTCGAATTCAAAAGATAAAGTCTCAAAAGAAATTCAGACAAGTATATGTCTTTATTATTTATTAATGAGTGAAAGTGGACAAGATGTCGCTCTTTATTTAATTGCAAGGTACTTATATACATTTTGTTTGGTTAGAGCGTTTACGCTCTTTTTTGAACGTATACGCTCTAATTTGAGCGTGTACGCTCTTTTTTGAGCGTATACACTCTTTTTTGAGCGTTCATGCTCATGGCACAGGGATCAACAAATTTTGTGTAAGCACGTATACGCGATTTTCTGAGCGTTGTGAGCGTCGAATTTTACCCCTCTCGGTAAAGATAAGCGCCGGTGTGGTACAAGGTCGATTTTCAAGATTTTGTAAATTTTCAAAATTTGGTAAATTTAGCGAATTTGGTAAATTTAGCGAATTTGATAAATTTGGTAAATTTGGTGAATTGGGTAAATTAACATAATAGTGATAAACGAGTAAATTATAAAAATAATGTAAAAAGAAGAAATCGTTAAAATTTTCAAAATTTATTCTATATGTAAAAATAAGTATATAAGTAGCGCAAAATCACCTTGGAATAAAAATAACTCGTAGAGTTCGAAACCTTCTAAAGTCTTGAATAGAAGTGTTTATCTTTAATAAGTTCCTCACAAATTATTCCCTTTGGATCGATAAATCGTTTGTCGTTTGTCGTATCCCTTGTCCCCGTGACCATCGTATTCTGGTTTTACGTATTGAAAAAGAAAGAGAAAGAATAACAATTAGTAATCAGACCCCTTATATATAATAAATGTAAATTGATTAAGTTTGTGATTGCCCATTGTTAAATCGTAACCTACATAAATTAATTTGGATCGTGACTCCGTGACCACGTGATATCTCCAAGTCGAGCTCATAGCCGCAGTAACTCCTAACGAACGAAGTAATATATTAGTAAAGTAAAAGGAAAAGGCGATTCAAACACCAAACGGAAATAAGAAGACAATTATCTAAGCACAACACTATCGCTACCAACCCAAATAACCCTAGTTACTCGGACCAAGTTATTCCACGCATCGATCGTTGCCTTACCAATATTAGGGTTTGGTGAAAGTAGTTATAGTGTTCAGGTTGATGTATTTTATTTAGTGTTGGCATTTTGTGTAGTGAGTTATTCTAGAGTGACCCCGTAATATTTCCGACGCAACTCACTAAGTTACACTTCCACAGTGTATACGCTCTTGCATAGAATAAGCCACCAAGCCACTATCAACTACCATTTTAGTATACTTGATTAAAATATTTACAAAGAAAGTCGGTTACTGCTATGAAAATAGAACGAAGAAGAACTAGATACATAAATAATAATATAATAATAAAGAATAAAAACTATACTAATAAAAAAATAAAAAAAAATTTTATTCATTACAATATATAAAATCTTGCTAAAACTCTAAGCCTTGACCTAACCCTAAAATAAATGAACCTAAAATTTTTTCCGATTATATAATATCTGCGCCCTCGATTAGTGGTTATGCTGCGACTTTCGATTTTCTAGGTGGCGATTTTACCCGGTCGTCATTTACTATTTAAAACCTGAACATATCATAGTCGGCCCGTGAAGGTGTTGGTCGACCCTCGGCCCGTGAAGGTGTGGGTCGACCCCGGCCCGCTCGCCCGCTCGCCCGCTTGCCGCTTGCCCGCCCGCCCGGCCGATGTGCCGGGTTATCATTATTATTGTCTGATCAAGAATACAGGCTAAAAATGATCATTTGTTCTAACGTGAAATTTCTGTAATTGCATTGTAAAGTATCTTTTAATAGAAAAAGTTGCATATAACAATAAACATTTTGTATGTAAAATCATAGGATGCAATAAATTAATTAGCTAATACAAAAAAAAAATTTCGAATGTTGCATAAGCTTAGAGTAAAGGGCTATCGAAGAGGTGTGGAAAGACGTGGTCGAGTTCAATGGGTTTTGGTCAAAATCACGTCAGACAGCGACAAAAAAATCCCGACAGTTAAAAATCCCGACAGTTAAAAATCCCGACAGTTAAAAATTCCGGCAATTAAAAACTCTAATAAAAAATATTATAGGCCATAGAAAACCCTACCCTTATCTAAAGTGACCTAACCCTGAAGTTAATTAAATTATAAGAGTCTATTTCACCTTGTTGAGATTTTCGATTGTCGGGATTATGACCTGTCAGGATTCTGTTTGTCGGGGTTTTGACCCGGGGACACGGAATTTATGCGATAAGAATTTGTAAATTATGCGTGCGGTATGAAATTTCGATTTGCTGATGATTAAAAATTTAAAGTGCGATTTAATAATGTTTACTAAGCAATTTATCTCGTAAAAAAAAACTTACAATTTTTTAAATACTGCGCTCAACTAAGTAAAAACTTATCTTTTCTAATTATTTATTGTTAAAAAATACTTTTTAATAAAAATTTGTAAATATTGCGTTCAACTAGACAAAATTATCTGTCATTGATTTATTTATTGTTAAAAAACACTTCTTTTAATAAAAATTTGTAAGTGTATCAGAGTAATTAATCTAAAAATATATTTATTTATAGTTTACGATATTACCTTAATTGTTATTTTTAATTAAGTATTCGTTGTTGTTCTTTTGAACTATTAAAAATAGCAAAATTCTCTTTCTAATTTTGAAGATGGATTTATTTATGTGTTTTAGCATACTATAAATTAATATTCTAGAATATTTATAAGATATTGGTCATGCAACGATTAATATCTTCTGTCGTAACGAATGATTGGCTGACATGTGCTGTGTAGCGGAACGTTTCAGCCAATCATTTTCTCCGACAGAACAAATTTTGTGATATTTATCATCGCATAATCCAATATCGATGTTTTGCAATTATGATCATGATTTTTGTGCTTACGTAATAACGTACAAGAAGAAAAAAAATCTATGATCATAAGAGTTTGCACAATAACATAGCTTATTATACATTTTAAAATATTTTAAACCGAGTGCACATGATACTAACGTAATATAAGTGAAGCAAAATTATGTGATTTAGTGTGATTTTGTTTAGTCACACTAAATCACATAATTTCCGTGTCCCTGGTTGGATGGTCCTGGATACTTACTGCGGAGATAGCGGAGGTTTAGATATGTATTTATTACTTATTTGCTTATAATGAATGTCAATTCAACTCTATTAATTTATTTTTTTCACTTTCTCTATCAGTTGTGCAGTGGCGGGTTTTAATGTTTGTATTAAGAAATACCTTCGCTCAAAACGATTACCATATTTGTGTGGCGATAATGCGCATTCTGATTACCTTATTTAACAAGAAGCATTTCTTCACAGAAATTTCAAAGATATTAACAATTATGTACAATATATAAAGCATAATAAATTTAACAATATACATACCACAATTATATTGTGAAGATAAACACACTAAGAACAAAATAGATTTACAGAATCATCCAAAATTACAGTTTGCACTTAACTATTTTAAGTAAAGATGAGAAAAGGCGAAAAAAACACTAGTCATACCAGGTTGTAAAAAGAATTCTCGAAAATGCCCAAGTTATCCATTCATTATCGAAGAGCTAGTCTTTTATGCACGATTCACATACATGGTTAATATCTTAAACGGTAAGTTATTTTAAATACTGTACACAACACCAATATACGTAATGTAAATTCGGTTTTAAAAAATTTTAACACCAATAATATTCAATCGTACAGCTAGAACTGACAAATATAGACGTATTATAATACAACAAAATCACATGAAAATGCTAATCAGATTTACGTATTCGGATACACCTTTCACTTGCCACTTAAACATTAGGATAACTGCGCGACGTAGTCGCGCTAAAACCAGGAACATAATACCTACAATTAGATTTAACACTACAATTTGTATACTGCTTTTTAAAAAATATATAAAAGAATAAGCCCCAGTATTACAAAATCATTTACTGTAAGTTGGTAAATATCATTCTTGTTTTTTTCCGTTGTAATAAGAAATTAGACCCTAATCCCGTCAATTGTTGTTTTCCATTTTAAACTATTTTAATTTGAATAATTTACATTTTTCTATTAACAATAATAAATAAGCGTGTACTTGTTATCGCTCGGTAATAAAAAGTGAAGTTGAGTAAATCCAGAAATTCAATTATACTAACTTATTATTACTATATAATAAACTTATATCAGTTTGCCACTTTACAATCATATGTAATAATCCTAACCAAGAAACCCCTGAAGCTAACGAGAAAGTACAGGCATTACACAAAACCAATCTATAAAAGGCTAATAGTAGTCATCAGCTTTAAGATTTTGCTTTTGGTTTATTTGCCAATAAATTACTGCGTGACGTAGTCACGCTAAAACCAGAAACGTAATATGTATGTACATACTTTGTTCCAAATCGATTTAAATTTTACGCCAAAAAAAAAAAAAAGGTTAATGTTCCATGCGGTCAGACTATTCTAATTGTTTAAAAATACGCAAAAATAACAAATTAGATTATTTTCGGTGAGCGATTTTAAGTTGGGGTTTGATAGATAGTGTATGTACGACAGCGATAATCATATGAACGTCATCCTAACATTTCGGCACGGAAAAATATAATAAGCTAAATCTATATATAAAGACCACGTAAACGTGGACAAATAATTATTTCCACTTCCTCAAGTATAAAACTTGTTCTCGCATTCTAATAAATGATTATTTCCCCTTCTTTAAGTCTAGTGTTTGTTATCTTATTTTCCATTCGCACATTTATATATGTATATGTTGTAAGTAGGAACGGAATTTGGAATTTCAGGATTAGGGTTAGGGTATAGGTTTATATAAAACGAATTCTACCCTAAAATCATGATTTTATTAAGATTTCGTTCACACTTACAACATATACATAAATGTACTCCAGCTGATAGCAATAGTAGCACCAACGTTATGATTTAGCAACATTAAAAACAAATCAAGCAAGTTATCTAATACATTTAACGAATCATCACCGCAAATAGCAATACGAATGGAGAATCAAACTTCAAATTTGTTAGTAAATGATACGGAGTACGTAATTAATCTGGTCAATCAGTTTACGAATTAGTTTAAGTTTTCAGCATCAGCTGTGACAATGAAGACATATTCTGGGACGAGTTTTCATAATAATTTTTATTTCGTTTGATAAGTCAATTAAATCGATGATTAGTTAAATTTTTTAAGTGGTAGATTAATGATTCGTCCATTTTACTATTAACTAGTTATGGTAAAAGAATATAAAACATAGCAATGTCATGCATTGTCATGCCAAGGATTAATCTTTGCACATAAAAAGTTGATTTTTTTTCTTAAATTGGAGCATAAGCGTTATTTATAAACATTTGACAATAGTTTCGAAGTTAGTATAAAGTTGAGGTGAGTCAGTAGAAACATACAAATTTTCTTTATCGAAATATTTTTAAAACTCTGAATAATAATAAACTTAAGAAAAAAAACTTAACAAAATATTTTTACGTACGAGTTTTGGACGTAATTTAAAAAAAAATTTGTTAAGTTCCTGTTATTATTCAAAATTCAAAAGGTATTTACTTTGAAAAATTGTCATTTCTACTGACTAACGCCGTTTAATTTTTTCTATTTAACTACTTTTTCCATAGAGCTTAATTCGTTGTCCGTTGGATACTGAATTTGATAATAAAATCTGTCAAATATCCATTAAATTGACGGTAAAATCTGTCAGTATCCGTTAAATTGGATAGCGAAATCCTTCGGATATCCGTTAAATTTGATAGTGAAATCAGTCGGACATCCGCTAAATTTGATAGTGAAATCCGTCGGATTTCCATTAAATTTAATATGAAAACGGATAACGGATTCAAGTTCTATTTCTCGTTTAATTTTTCAATTCTTCATTTTGATTTTTTGATTAATTGCCGGTTACCAAAGTATCATTGAAATTCAGGTAAGTAAAATTGATATATTAATCAGTCGCTATTCCTCCAAAGTGAAATAAAGCACACCTTTTTGTTTGCGAAAAAATATTAATATTAATTTCTATTATTTTATTTTATAAAACGAAAGGTTAAGAGTTAGCAATAGAATGTTAGGAGTTATATTGTATTCGATTTCCTTGAAGCAGATGATACTTGCCGTATTTCTGAATCAGTCACAATGAACTACGGAAACGTGGTAGTAAGTATATTTTGTATCATAAATTTTAGTGCATCATTAGTAGGAAAATTTTTGAAACATGAAAAACAAACTACATAAATACGTACGTACTTATTGATATAATAATTGGCTTGTTCTAATAAGAAATTATTTAAATTAAAAGGTTTTTAACATTTATTAATGACATTCGTGTTTTTCGATATTAAGGTGAGGTTTTTTGTCCTTATTTTTATTAGTAATTTGTATAAGGATCCGTAGATTCTTAAACTACATTACAATAATTGAGGCACAGACTATAGATGGAATATATTCTATCCAATTTATCTGCAAAACCTTAAAACTCACTTAGCGTCATTCATATTTTAATATTTATTTATTAATATTATCCTTAAACGGTTATTTTAACTTCAAATCTGCTAGTGATATAAACTACAATCAAATATTAATCTTGTATAATTACAGATTAATCAGAAAATTGCCGTTTAAGGAACTGTCTTAATATTATTATAATACAAATAATATGAATTGGAAAAAAAAAAAATAAAAAAATAATGATCGTTCTTATGCTTTAAACCAAAATCATATTTTCCGACATAAATTACCCATGGATAAACATAACTTATTATTGGGGTGATGGTGACGTAGGAGAAATAGGTGACGTCGGCTCAGGTGTAGAAGGTGTAGAACCTAGTAAGTTTTAATTAAAAGGTAGTATTTTAATTAAAGAGAAAAAAAAAACAGAAGGAACAAATCTCGGTTGACAAAATTTATATCTATATATTTACGTGGTTTTCTGCCTCGTTTTTTATTTTGAGTACGATCACACTTAATGCCTCTTTCTTTGCATCTTCTACAAGGACGTTCGGTCTCACATCGTTGATGAGAAGTTTTACAATTTTGACAAGCGTCTGTAACATTCTTATGCTTTCGTAGACCATGCGACGGTTGAGAACCATGTGCAAAATAATCATTTGTGTTGGGAACATAATGTTGCGGGTGAGGTGAGGCGCTTAATGAAATTGTCTGAGAGTCAGATGAATAATCATCCGTCATTTGTGAATATGAGCTGTAATCACTTTCATAGCTTCTTGACAACGGTGAAGTCGACGGAGAAGTCACTGGGTAGAATTGGAACCATTGAGATAAGAGTACTTCGTTATCAACTTCTGATGTCTGCGCATAATTAGCATTAACGTTATAGGGAGGAAAGGGACAAAGAAGATTCTGTTGAATATTCTGTTGAATATTCTGTTGATTTTTCGTCATGGCATTTTCTAATGAATCATCTGCTTCATCAACTTGAATTTGAGGATTCAATCGAGGATTCGATTGTTCTATAAGAAAGAAATTCGAGTTACTGAATCGATTATCAGTTTCATTAACTGATGAATTTTCGTAAAATTGTTGTGCGAGTTCCGAAAAGTTGCAGTTGTTCATTGTTATTTTAGATTGCCTTTTCGTTTCTTTCTTTTCTTTTTTTTCTTTTTTTTTTTTACGAGGAGCAAGTAGAAAAAAATCCCTCATTTTTATAAACAATTATTGTTTGACAGTCCTAATTCTCCGATGCATAGAAATCTTCTATACCCCCGGAAAATTTAGGAAAATTTAACGTAGGGTTACACAATCTTTTTTTTTTGGGAATGCGAGCTTTTCGAGTACTTTCGATTCATTATGTGTGACGTTACGATTGATTCTGGAACAGAAACTATTAAGAAATGATCATCAAAACAAATTACAAAATCGAATATTACTTTTCTTGTCTTAGTCGTTCAAATACGTATGACTCCTTCTCTTATCTTTATATTAGATAAATTAAAACCACAATGATAACGTCAATTGCGAAATTAACTAGTTATAAACCTATAAAAAATTTTCCTTCATGAATTTAAAACTTTATTTTTTTTTCAGGTTGTACGATCAAGTTTTTGGTTTGGATTTTTAAGATTATGAAAAAATTGACAATATTTTTCCGAAAGGAAAACTACTAAACAACACCTAAATCTTCAAGCGACAAACCAACTGAGCTATTTTATTTATGGTATATAATTACATATGAATTAAATAAGAAACAATAATAATAAAATAAAATCTTTATTTATCTACATTCGAGATTCGTGCGGATTGCAGTGTCGTTCAAGTATATAATGTTCAATAAAATTAAAATTAAACAATTGAAAATTAAAAATTAAAAAATTGAAAATTAAAAAATTAAAAACTGAAATTAAAAAAAATTAAAAAAAATTGAAATTAAAAAATTGAAATTTGCTTGCGGTGCGGTGGTTATATAAATTAGTTACGCTGTGATGGTTACGTTATACGACATAAACTGCTCATAATAGTAGCTCCGTAAATGTATACTATACGTCTCTCGGAATCCACGTTAAATCTTTGAAATTAACATAAGTCATTTTGACATACATTCTTATTATAATATTTATTCAAGTGCTGTGTTCGGCGACTATCTCTTCTCTTTCAACTGTTTTTCTCTATTAAACTATGCCAATTTTTTGAATATTACTGCGCATAATTGTAATAATATTTTTTGCATTCATTTAATTGGTCGGGCATCGCCGACAATGGAATTCTTTCTCCTTGTTTTATTTTTTTGCTTATCTAGTTGTTCTTGGATTATTTTAGAAATATGCATACATGATTGTTTTAAATTTTATTGTGAGACGGCATTTCTCAAAGAATAATGCACAAAATGTAATAATGACAAAATTTAATAAAAGAACAATGGCAGCATTTAATAAAGATAAAAGCAATAATTAAATTGTA
Source organism: Racocetra fulgida (assembly GCA_910592135.1). Classification (NCBI taxonomy): domain Eukaryota; kingdom Fungi; phylum Glomeromycota; class Glomeromycetes; order Diversisporales; family Gigasporaceae; genus Racocetra; species Racocetra fulgida. The sequence continues at coordinate 3,674 of CAJVPZ010002214.1, read as the reverse complement.
AATCAAACCATTATATGCTTTCATTTTTTAACTATTCATATAATTATTGAAGCAAACGAAACAAGTATTAAAAGCTACGTACATTGTAGTGGAATGAACAAGCAATAAATATATTGTTAAAATCTAATTTGTTTCACGATTAGCAGGACATAAATGTTGAATAAAGACATAAATGGTAACTAATAAGTATTAAGCATGCATGTTTACGTAAATTTGTCTTAACATACATAAAAATGTCACCAGATCAAAAATTGCACAATATGAAACCGTTCAAATAGATGCGTTGATCTGCATAAGTTATATAGAGTCAAGTACGTACATACGTACATACGTATAAGGTCAAGTATAGTGAGTCTGTACTGATTTTGGTCATAACTGATACGTACGTATCTCACACAAAATAATCATAAATTATAAATGCGCCATAAAATTTAATAATTCGCATTCGTATTAAAATCTTTGCGGCTTCCTCTTTAGGGCGAATAAAGTATTCTCTAATTTCAAACATATATAAATGATGTAATATATCGTTTTTTTTGTTTTTTTTTTTACTTATGTTCAGCTATACATGACCTCTTATACGTACTAGATAACTGCGTGCATATGTACGTACCTATTTGTTAACTATTTTAGGTTTTGAACAAAGATTTATTTATGTGTACGTAATACGTACGTAATACGTACAATGAATTACTATACACGTACAATTTACATTTACACAAAATACATTTTCGATATTATCACAAACTCGTAAACGCACAAGTGAACCAAAAGTTATCCATAAAGCTTTGTTCCAGGGTTTTGTACTTGAGACAAAGTCCCTGGAAATGTTATAGACACTATTTATTCCGATTGTTAAAATGATCTAAATACAGTATATTCTCGGTTCATATTGAGAATGCAAAGTCATCTTAAAAAGTAATTGCCCATTTTATCCATGTAACTAGCATACGTATAGAAAATCATGCGTTATTTTTGCCGGTGATCATACTTAGTAATTATTTCTAGAATCAAAAGCTTTACATACGTAAATTCTACGTATTTAAACTATTTGGTATATAATGATATTTGTGATCTATGTACGTACGTACGTACGTAGATGATACCTTGAAGTTCGGGTGTGCTACTGCGCAGCACTTAGTAACCTGAACCCTCATTTCAAGCTGAAATGAAATGAAAATCTGAGACATATGATAAATTAGATTCTGTTAACAAAACGACACTTCAGGATTATAATCTATATAGTCCTAAAAAATCATTTAGTTGGTGTGCATTACAAATGTGGCAGTGGTATACTCGAACCTTGGAATCGACCAGAGCAGCCCCCAGAATACGGATCGATAGCGCAACCACACCCGCAGCTAATAATATAACAATCAAATTGTTGTACGAACAATCATCTGTATCTATTTAAACCCTCTAAATAAACAATTGTACTGATTAATGACTTTAAGGTTTGTTATCGATTGGTTATTATTATGCTGCGGCTGCGCCATTTATCCGTACTTTAAGGGGCCACCCTGGTCGATTCCGAACTTTGTGGGGCTACTCTGGTATCGTCATCTATGTACTGTTAAACTTCCTAAAACTAATTCTGTCAAAGCTGATAACTCGTTATATCTATTAAAAAATCGATCCATTATGTTTGTTTTATAATTCAATTTGAATACGTAACTTGTTATTTTCGATAACAATAAAATAGATAATTTTATACTTAAATTTTTTTAATTTCTAATTTTTTTTGATAATAAGTATGAGGTGAAATTCATCATAATATGTTTTAATTATTATTATTATTACAGAATCTATAGAAAATTTTGTCATAAATTTTAAAGCTAAAATTAATCTTTATGGTAAGGGTTTAAAGCTAAAATTAACATTTAGGGTAAGGGTTTAAAGCTTAAATTAGTGTAGTGATTAAGACTTTTTAGGGTGTTTGACATATTTACTTAGTATATCGAATAACTATTGTTTTTGAAAGTCATATACCTGGTGAATTTCACTTTTGATGAGTGCTAAAATCGTTTAAAATTTATTTATGTAATTATAAAAAATAACATTAAAAAACTAGATTATTAATAAAAAACATATAATAAAAAACTATAATTTACATATTTGTAGTTAAAAACACTGCTGTAATAAACAAATAAAAACACTATTGTATGCATAGAATATAGTTTAAAAAGACTTTATTATAATTTTAGCCCCAAATTAAATACTACAAGAAATAAGTTTTTTATTAGATTTATACAATATATACTTTTCATTAATAAGACTTGCTAATTAATTTTTGATTCTTTTTTTAATTTTTTGCTATTTTATACTATTTAATTGTTTTTATTTTATAACTATAATATATCTTATTTTTAATTTAAGGATATTTTTAACTCGTGCCAGTGGTTAAGAATAACCAGTACGCTATATCTCAAAAACTGCACTATGAAACAGGGGTCAGGTAGGTTAAGTAAAAATGTTCAGAACCCCTAAAAAACCTCATGAGAACTAAGATCGGGACCTGATACCCGATCTATGATGTTTTTAAAAATGATATTTTATATAAAAACCTCTATTTATTTTAAAGCAACACCCTAACACTAAGTTTTAATAGAGGTGGTTATTTCTAACCAATGGTACAGAGAATAATAATTCTTAAATAAAAGCCACATTTATTTAAATTTTAAAAATTAAAAATTTATTACTTGGATCTAATGTTATTTTTAAATATATAATCATAATAGTTTTTTTTTATCGCGGTTTTCATATTGATGTGCGTTTTTTGGCCAAAGATTCAAAATACATATATAATTTTCATAGAATTGTCGGCTATATCTATACTCACTAAAAATTTTTTAAATCATCGCAACCGGACAACAATCAAGTGATTGTTCAAGTGATTGTATAAGCGTGCAGCAATTTACAAATTTGATCGATATGCAAACCGCGATAAAGAAAGAATGAATCTTAAATACGGCTCTGGATTAGACTTGCATATACAAAAAGTTACTCATTAGTTAATTTGATCTATTATTAATAATCAAGAAAAATAAGCGTAGGTCCCAAATAGCTAAAAGATCTTTGACACAAATTTTGATTCGTGTTTACGATAAAATCCTCAAAACTAAATTGCTTGACAATGATAAATCATAATAGGTAGAATAATAATTAGAAGAATTAACCATCTATAATAAGTAAAAAAACAACGAAGCTCGAACCTATCTTATACAATTTCGGCACCTTTTGAAAATTTTCAGTTTTACTCGTTAGAATTTTATTTAACTTTTCATCAAAATCAAAACCTTTATGTATCGCCTAATAACTATGATCTAAACATATTAATCTTGAGAACAGACTCACGAGATCTAAATGCAAAAAAAAACAACGTTAATAACTTTTTCTTTTTAAAAATATTAATTGTGTATTGATTTTTTTACTAGTATAGATAGATTTTGAATGTTTTGGTGGATTAATTGGCAATGTTTTGACAATTTTATCGGCATCTAAGAATTGTTTTTTAATTTCACTATCATCAGAACTTTCCACGGATTTATTCCATTCATTAAATTTTTTCCAAAGATCATGAGCATTGGGCCGTTTTTCTGGATTTGAATCCATGCATTGTCTTGCTAGTTCAACATAGCACTTAGGAGTTCCATAAGCAAATTCTGGCCGTAATC
>CAJVPZ010002213.1:0-12829 GCA_910592135.1 Racocetra fulgida | reverse complement strand
TCTTAATCGACCATACAGTAAAGTTACTGATCAAGTTGTTAGTACGTATGTGAATCGTGGAAAATTACGAATTCAGAAATTTATATGTCGTAATGCAGAAAAACTTAGCGAAAGAACTTTAAAGGCTTTTAGAGCGGTTCCATGCCATTATTTAAAAGTATTTGAATTAACATCAAATGGGTCAATCAATGAAACCGCGATAGTTATATTCATTCGTACGATTGGTTCACAATTAAGAACAATTAATCTTTCAAACACTCAGGCTTCTAATAGAACAGTTAGAACAATATTACTGCATTGTCCTCAACTTGAAACATTAAATTTGTCATTATGCAAGGTAACAACTCAAGCGTTCGATCTAGGAGATGAACAATGTAAAGCGTTAAAAGTTAGAGATCTTGACTTGAATGGCTGTCGAAGCATTGACAAAGCAGTGGTTTCATTTATTATCATTCTATTTCCAAATATCACTCACTTAAATATACATGGAATTTCTGGAATAACAACGCATACTCTGGTCAATTTGGCCTATCTTTCGAATTTGGAATGTATTAGCATGTTTGGAAATATGCATGAGGATGGATTGGGTATCGAAGATGCATTCTTAAAATTCTCAGAGTCTTGTCCACTGCTTCGACAATTTGTTTTGGAAGAGTGTCCAGATTTGACCGACAATTGCGTTCGGTATTTAGTGATATCTTGTGTTAATTTGGAAGAACTTACCTTGAATGGAAGTTACAAATTAACCGATGAAGCGATACAATATATCGGAAATCATTGTAGTCAACTGAAAGTTCTCAGAATAGGAAAATCACCAGGCATTACTGATGCAGGTATTAGTGTGATGATGGATTTTGGATGTGGATCTCTATTGGAAATTATTGAATTGAAACAAAATAATATAACCGACAATTCGTTGAGGAAATTGGCAGATTGTTGTGATAAACTTAAGATGATTAACGTTAATTTGTGTCCCAATATAACCGGAAGTGGTATAGCATACTTGGTTAAGAAATGTGGGAAATCGATGCAACATCTGTCCATGGTGGATTGCCCTAGTGTTGCGCCTGATGCGGCCGATCTTGCTAGGAGAGTGCTTGGACAGTATGGTGGAACGGTCAATTACTTATTTCGTGCTTTACGTTAATCTTTGTTATCGTTACGTATACCTACTTACGTACGTACGTACGTACGCACGTATATTGTATATATATATATATGTTTTAAAATGGATTTTTTAAGTATATTCTGCAATATACATGCGTAATAACATAATTTTATGTTAACGTTAAGGAGAATTACATGCATACATATTTGGCATTCGATCACGTTTGTGAGTGACAATAGTTGATCTTGTGCACCTATACTAAGTAAATTTTCCGACAGTATGGAATGCTATCATGAGTTGCGTTGAAATTTTTTTTTATTGCATATATCTGAATAAATTTAGAATTTCATATAAAAATGTATTGATATCAAAAATGTACCACCGCAACCCACGTCTTTTTTTTTTTTTTTAAACAATTCTTTAATTCAGAAATAATTCATAATTTTAAAAGTGTTCAACAAAGAATTATGTCGGAAAACGAATATCCGTTAAAAACAACGTTTGATATTTCAGGAACCTTAACAGAAACACTATGGTTTCCAGCTGACAAACAAGTCAAAAAATCATCTGGAAATAATTTGATTTTTTTTATGATACCTGGTAATCCTGGTGTTATCGATTATTATACCAATTTTTTAATGACGATTTATGAAGAACATGATAAGCTAATTGATGTAATTGGAGGTATTGTTTTAGTTCAAATTAATGGTGTTGGCCATTTGGATCATATCCAACTTTATATGACCAAGGTGGTCATAATGTAATATGATAATAAAATTTATAAGTTATAATAGATCATGGGCCAACATTGAACATAATATATGTACTTTTGTTCTAGCTCGAAACTAATTTAAAAAATTCTGATAGTGTCACATTTGGGACATTCACACGATCCACACAATCAAACGACAGAAACTCTTTATTCATTACAAGATCAAATTGAACATAAAATCACCTGTTTCGATAAGCTAAAAGAGAAATTTGAAAAAGAACAAAATGTAAAACCAAAATTTATCTTGGCTGGCCATTCCGTTGGAGGACATATTTGTAAAGAGGTGTGGTGTTTTATTAATTCGTGATTCGTCTGTAAAAAACTTTGCCCCTTATGGTAAAAAAAAAAAAATTGTTTCTCTATCAAGTAAATAATTTAAAAAAGTTGTAGAACTAGTGTTGCTAGTTCTAATAATTAGTAAAATCACAATCGTCCCGTAGATCGCGAAATGAAAATTATTCAAGTTTCGCGATTTTATTTTTTTCTTTGCGGATCTACATAGAAAAATTGATGGTTGTGAAGCTCATATTTCGCGACCTATTAAGTCGATTTTGGTTATTTTTCTATCATTAGAAATACCAGAAAAGTTTACTTGATACTGTAGAATCAATTTTTTTTTTACTCGAGTATCAGCTATATTCTAATACCATATAAAGAATATAACAATTTGCCCAAAATTTTACTATGAAAACCCTATCGTTTATAAAACTAACAATTACATAGCAATTTTAATCATCGTTTCTTTGATATGTAGATATTGAAAGCGCGTCCAAATCATGGAATTGAAAGGGTATACGCTTTATTTCCGACTTTACAACATATTCTAAAAACTCCTAATGGTGCTGTGTTAAATGTAAGCTCTCGTAATTTTTCCATTAATAAAAATGTTCTAGTAAAGTTCTTGGATTGGAATTAATTAGACATCGTATTCTTAAATCAATAGCCTCTCTTATTTGGAGAATTTCAAAGAAATATTTCGGCATCATTTGTTCAACTAATTCGCACGAATTTATTTCCTTCAGTTTTCAAATTATTGATAAAATTATGTACAGCCCAATCTGATCCTTATCTCAGTGTTACTACCGATAAATTACTTCACGGTCATATAGTTAAAAATGCGCTTTATATGGCAAGTTCGGAAATGGAATCTATTACTGAATTGGAAGAAGAATTCTATAGATCCAATTTAAATAAATTTGTATTTTATTTTTCTAATGGTGATCGTTGGGCTCCCTTAAGTCATTATGAAGATATGGTACAAAGGTTTCCGGAAGGAAAGATTTTATTATGCGATCAGGGAATGCCACATTCTTTTGTACTTGGTGAGCAATTTATCATTTCTAATTAATAATTTTAAGAGCGTTGAGATTAAAAAAAAAAAAAAAATTAATTATAATTAATTCTTATAGGATATGGTGAAATAATGGGAAAAAAAGTTTCAAATTGGATTAGAGATATAAAAGATAATTGAATTATTCTTTTAATATGTAACTTGAACCAATTTTCCAAAAGGACATAGTCCCATATTATGTCTTTTCGGAAACGACTTTCAGAAATCATAAATTAGATTATGATTAGGATCTACTACATTAAATTTTTTATTTTTACATTACGTGAAAGACTAAGTTTTAGCAACTATCTAATGTTCCAAAATTTTCGCCGACTGATCAAATTTCAGGATCAGGTGCAGAACGGAAAAAAAATAAAATAAAATTTAAAAACAATCAAAAAACATCTGTAACTCATATAAAACTATCTTCTAAAAGTTTTTTTTTTTGTGAGATTTTTGTATCACTACAGCCTTCGAACCGTCGTTGTATCTTAGATTTATATATAACGTAACCTTAACTAGTGATATTAATCGAAATTTGACTAAGCTAACAACTAATCAATTTAAAATGTTAAAAACAAATAATGCGTTTATACAACTATATACCGATACCATTAGGGCTAATTTTGATTATGAACTAAATAGCAGAACCGATTACTTATAACTCTGGTCAAATTTGTCGATCGTTTGGCCAAATTCAAAATATTTTTGATTCTGAATCTGGCCAAATGATCTGCAAATTTGACCAGAATTATAAGTATTCAATTCCGCTATTTAAATCACAATCAAAATTAGTCCTAATGCTGAACTAGCTAACATATCGTAACTAATTTATACTATATACTGTAAGTTTTATTTGAAAGAGATTTTGCACTTTCCTTTGATGATGATTTGGTCATTAGTAATATAAACATCTTCTGTAGCTTCGATTTCTTTAATATTATCGATAATGGCTTGTTTGTTATTTGAAATTTTATTTTGATTGCTTAGAGCTTCGATGACAATAGCTTCTCTGTTATTTTGAATTTCTTGATCGCATTCGTGTACTTCAATGTTGTCATCATTTTCATTGCATAGAGTTTCGGTGCTGGTTTCTTGATCGCTTTCAATTAATCCACTGACATTATTTGAAATTTCACTTTCATTGGATAGAATTTCGATACCGATGGTTTCTTGATTGCTTACGAATTCATTAGTACTGTCAATTGAAATATTGCTTGTAGTTTCAGCAATTCCTCGATCGTTTGTGCCAATTTTGGAAAAATTTTGAGCACGCCATTTTTGATTGATGTTTTTAGTTATAGCTTTTTTCTGCACTCGTTTGAATTTGCGTATGTTGAGAATTCTTTCTTCTGGTTGTTGTTTAATAGTATTCCAGATTTCTGAATGCCTTTTGAAGAAATGAGTTTTCGCGTTTCTAAGTTTTTCTTTTGATTTGAGAATAAAAGGTTTATCATCGAGGCACAATTTGTATTTGAAAGTGCTGTCATCTCTTTCTTCGAAATAATGCAAGATATTACGTCTGTTTTTTAAAGAATCTGTCATATTGTGTGGTTGAGATATTCTGAGATTGGTGATTGAAGTGCTTGCTTTAAATGTTTAAATGTTTTTAATGCTTGCTTGTTATTGAATTAACACGAAAATAAAATTAATGTGAGATAAAAAAAATACTTCAATTAACAAATTAATATGTATTATGTACCGTTTATCACTACTTATCGTTATGGTATTATTCTTGAATAATGCCTGGGTATATTTATATTAATTTGCTGTTGTATCTGTTTTATACAAATTGTATCCGGTATCCACGTGTATAAATCAATTTAAATCATTAAAGTTTTAAATGAAACTATAGCGATAGCAGTACTAAACGTAATCATATATTCACAAGCTTGACATCATTCAATTAAGCTAGCAGGTTAGTGATGTCCAAAAAATTTTACCATTTTGTGTAACTCGAGCTTCTGGAATCCAATCCGACGATTCAGATTCGGACCTGCGAAGCACTAGTACAACATATGGGCTAATATGTATAATATTAGGGTGTTTTATGCAAGTCTAATTACAAACATAGTGCAGGTGTTATAGTGATGATCATTAATCCGATTTTTTTATAGGAAACGTTTTTAAGATCTGCACTTAATATTAAAGACCATAGGAAAATCGCCTTCTCTCGCTTTTAATTCCTCTCGTAATATCTAACATTTTAACATTTTTTAATTCTGTAAATACAAAATGCTTAATAAAAGGCGTCTTTACATCGTAACAACGTTAGAATTCTATTTTACTTATTATGAACGTCTTCAATTTGAAGTTGAATTACTGAATTTAATCTACTAAATAAAATCATATGACTGATTTTATTTTTGTTGTACAAGATAATGATAAAGATTTCAAGAATCAAAGAAAAAATTTACAATTTAACATTAAATTAAAAACTCTATTTATTGTACAGTATGACTTATTAAGTTTGGTTTTTGTTATGCTGCCAGGAGAGAAAGCTGCTAAGAATTTCATAAGTCTTTTCTTCTTTAGAAACCATATTCCTTTCTAATTGCTTAGTAATTTCAGGATCCTTAGTATTTTGCTGAACGTCTCGTAACATGGTTTGAGACATTCCCTGTAATCCACCATCCAGGCCTGAGAGTTGAATATGTGATTCCTGTAATTGAGCATTCATATTTGGGTGAACTTTCATGTCATAGCGATTGAACAACCCTTCTATTTGTTGTTGATATATCGCAATATTCCAAATACGAAATTTAATAAATTCATATATAAGAGGAAATTTTGCTGGTTCTGCTATATTAGAATTAGCAAATGCTTCAAATTCTTCAAAAAAATTGCACTGTGTAAGTGTTTCTAATAGTTCTAATATAGCTGAATGTCTATTAGACAGGTCTTCTTCCAAAAGCTTGACATAAGAGATTTCTTCACAAGTAGGAATTTTTAAAAAACTTTTATTAAAAAATATAGTCAAAAAAGTATGAGCAAATGTGGAATCATTTACACTACCTAAATAGCAAATGCATAGAGGTAAATGAATCCAGACTTCCATCTATTTGACGAATCTATTTAATACACCTTCTATTCCAGTATATAATGATGTACGAAAATTTTCAAAATCTGTCGCATTCAATTCATGTTCAGTATTAGCTAATTTATTACTGAAATTTCATGAATATTTTCTAGACAATGCTGAAGCTTTTGAATCTATAGCATTGTTTTATTCAGCATTTTATGTGCATAGTTGCCTGGTGGAAGAGTGTATATATTATTTGGTTGGTGGATTTGTGGAATCGGGTCATGTCCAATCAGAAAATTATAAACGGGCTCATAAAATTCTTGACTAAATTTAACGAGACATTGTATTTAAAGGTTAAGTAGCTTATCCGTAAGCCATGTAAGAAATAATTGCCACTTAGGCCATGCAAAATTAATTAATTGATTTTCATAACCCGGCCGGGTCGAAATTCAAAAACTTGTAAAAAAATTTTTTTATATGTTTTAATAACCGGGTGGTTTTTTTAAAAAAAAATTCTAAAAATTTTATAAAATTTTTATATATGAAATTTAAAAAAAAAAGCCGGCCGGCCGGGTCAGTTTAAAAATTTCATGTTATGAAAATCAATAAATTAAATTTGTATGGTCTTATTTAAGTATGATTTCAGAATTTCTTTAGCATTTTCGAGTTGTTCAATAAAGAAGTGTGCAAAGTAGATATAGACTTCATGTCTATTAAGGTATTGTTTAGCAGTTTTAAGCTCATATAATCATTGTTGACGAATAGACTGTTAATATTGATACATTTCAAAGTTAACTACAATTTTATAAAGTTTTTTTTTAATATTCTTGATTTTAGGTTTAACAGACTGTCTTTATCTAAATATTATATCCGTCGTGAAGATAGAAAGCAAGATTAAGTAAATTATATGGATGCTTTTTTAATAATAATCCTTTGCCGGAATCTAATTTTCCAAATGCCGTATTTTCAAAATGTGTTAGAGCAATGTAGATTGCATGTAATCCATAAGGAATCTGAAATGATTTAGATGCTGCTAATAAATTGAATTTAGCAACCCACCATTAACCTCTAAGAACATATAAGCTGTATTATCTGTTAACCAAAAATAATATTTTTGGGATCAATTCCATTTTGTTGACATGCTTTGAGTACTGCGATAGAAACTGTTTCAGAATTACAATTTATTAAGTTTTTTACTTTTATTATAGTGATTGTGGGTTTTTCTTTAATATGATTCTAATATGAGATACAAATAATTAACACTTTAGTTTCTCTCTGTGTACTTTCATTAACCATAATGCTGTAGCCAAAAAACCTAGAAGGTTCAATTGGATGATTTTGGATAAATAATAAGCTGGCTATTTCATTATTCTATCATGCTACAGTTTTTGCTATTATTTAATGCTTTGGTGTTTCTCTGGTTAAGAATTGATAAATGGCTTTAGTGCATTCTACTGTTGCACATATTGAGGTTTGTTCTATCATACTAATATCAGTAGCTAATTTTACAAATCTTGCATTGTATTCATTATTATAAAGATCCTATCACTAGTTCTAAATTCAACTTTGTTACAATAAAATATCTAAACTTAATCAGATATTATAGAATCTAAAAATGTAGTTCTATAAAAACTATATCGCATATAATTAATCGAATGAATACAGTAATTACTATTTTTGAAAAGAATAGCAAATATAGTTTGGTTCTTAAAATAAATCATTATTTAATCCATCATAATAGAATCTAAGAATATTCTTGAATTTTGATAACCCACCAGATTGTATTATAAAACTCATATTTTAGCATTTTTGGAAAAGTAGCGAATAAAATATCAAATTGTTTATTGAAAATATGATGTATATGACAATTTACTATTATAGTAATTCAAAAATCTCTAAAGTGATTTTTATGTTAAAGGTTTTTGTTTCTTAATCAGGAATTGGTATAGTATACTTCTATATTTATATCTCAATATGAGGAAGATAATTGTAAATATAAATTTGGAAAGTATCTAATAATAATCTAATAATTAAACAAAAAATCTTAACACATTAACACACATTAATAGCACTCTAAATGGTTGGATATCAAGTCAATAACAATTTTCATAATGTAATATAGAAAATTATTCAATAAAATTCTAAATAGATTAAGCAACACTTTATTGTATAAATAATTTTGAAGAGTATATTACAATAATCACTTAATATAGTAAGTAAAGAACCTCTTATTGTTTTAGTCGTCGCTAACTAGAAATATAATTCATTAGACTAAAAAATGTTTTCTACATATTATATTAAATAATTACTGTTATATGTTCTTCAAATTAATTTATACAAATTTCATACTTTCCATATTCATATCAACAAGGCTAAAAAAAAATATAATACTAGCCAAAATAATAATTAGCATTAATTGCGATAATAGATTTTAGAATTCGAATAATAAGAATTTAACAAACTCTTCAAGTTTTTTTCTGTAGTATACTTAACTAATTTTAGATAAAGCAAATAAAAGTATTGATTTTCTTATACAGAATTATTGTTTGATACAAATCTATTATTAATAATTAAATATAATCAAACAATTAAAAGTTTATTATAATAATACCTGCAATATTGAGATTTAAACACTCATTATTGTATGATTTAAAATAGGAATTTGGTCCAAAGCAACTATATTATATAATAAATTACCTGATAACTTGGGTAATTTGAAAATACTGAGTAGGAATTTTCTTAGAATCTAATTTCTATTTTTAAAATCATGAAATTATATAGTCAATTACTTTTCTTTTCTCTTACATTAATTTTATCTATATTCAATATCATGTTCTGAACCTTCATAATCATGTTGACATCACCTTACCTAATTTCTGATTCTTCTGAAGAATCCTCTCACAAAAATGCCCAATGTTCTCTTCAGAAAACAGAAAAATATGTTGAACCTAATAACATTAAAGGAAAACAAGTGAAAAAACGAAAATTTGAATTAGTTCAGAAGTATCTTAATGAGCTTAGTAATGAACTTGAAATTTCTAAGTTTTGCAAGAGATGTAAAGATGAATTGGAGGAGGAAACGTTAGTTTCAACTAAAATATATCATATTAATATAAAGTATCTGCACTCTTATACAGACTCCTCACAAGCCAATAAATCTTCCTTTTATTCAACTATTAAACAACACCATATTAAATCTTTGAATCACAATTTAATGTGATGAATTGTCATTAATAAACAACCATTTTCAATAGTTGAAGAGGCGTTTTTTGTAAGATTCGTCTCAAATCTTAATCCAGATTATAAGATTTCTTACTACCAAACCTTCTCCACAAATGTGAAAAGGTATTTTGACTTGGCAAAACTAAAAATTAAAGAAATATTGAAGAGTAATAAAAGTAAATTAGCACTTGCTATAAATGTTTGGATGGCATATACAGAACAACTTTTTCTTGTAATTACTGTTAATTGGATTGATATTAAGTAGACAAAAAGAACTCTTCTTCTCAACTTTATTCCCTTGCTCAAAGCCTATACAGAAAATATATTGGTGAAAAAATTCTTGAACTCGTCAAAAATATAGGAATAAAAAAACAAATTATCAGCTTTACAAGTAACAACGTAGTAAATAATTTAGATAATTAGATATGTCTAAATTTTCTTCAAAAATCCATAAATTCTGACCTTAAGTATGTATGCTGTGCTGCATATACTATTAGTCTTATTGCTGAAGCTGGTCAAAAAAATTATTTTAATCAAATTCAAAAAGTTCGGCATTTCTATAATAAAATAAACTCATCTTCAGTCTTGAAGGAAATGAAAAGAATTTTTGCCATTTTAGATTATCCATTCCATTACCCCATAATTGATATTAAAACCAAATAGACTTTTATCTACTTAATAGTAGAGAGGCTCTATCAACTTCGCTCTATTACTGATAGCCTTATTATATCTTGTTCAAATTTAAAAAATGATTACTTAGAGGTTAGCGACTGGATAATTCTAGAGGAAATGGTACAGCTTCTTAAACCATTTCACACAGCAACTTCAGTCCTTTCAAATACTCTGCAACTCTCTCATGGGTCTTCACAATTAATTATTTTAGGTCTTTCAATACATCTTAATCAATATACCTTGATTAGTACACATAGTGATACAGCAAAAAAAATAAAAATTAAATTACAGGACTACTGAACTTATTTTTCAAGTTTTTCCCTTATTTCTACACTTCTTGACCCATATGCTAAATCAGAAACACTTTATGAAACTGATCATAAAATAGCCATTATTCATTTAAAAGCTCTTTATTCATTATATAAAACAAATAACTCAACAACGGTTACTAGGCCTAAAAATCTATTAGAAACTTTTCGAAAACTTATAAATGAAAACAAACCAGAAAGTAAAAAAGAAATAGATGAATTAGAAGCTTATCTTTCTCTTTCACAGGAGCCAGGATCAGATTTACTATCGTTGTGGAAAGTAAATGAACAACGTTTTCTAATAATATCTTCTATTGCAGCAGACCAGTTTGCTCTGAAGGCTACGAATATTTCTTGTGAATATGCTTTTGCTGGTATAAAGGATACTATTAATCTTAATCTTGCTAGTAGTGTTCTTAAAGAAACGGTTAAAGCTTCATTACTTCTAAAAAATTGGTTCGAAGAAGGAATTATTGAATAAAATATATATCTATAATTTTTTATCATTATCTTTGTATAACATAAATAAAATCTATCATATGGTTAAATTTTATAAGCAAATAATCATACATACATACTCATGCAAAAAAAAATATTTCATTTGCAAACCAAATTTCTAACATTGTTACAGTGTAAAGTTATTTTTAATTAAACATTTTGTATTTACAGAATTAAAAAATATTAGATATTACAGGTGAAATTAAAAGCGAGAGAAGGCGATTTTCTTATGGTCTTTAATATTACATGCAGATCTTAAAAATGTTTCCTATAAAAAAATCGGATTAATGATCATCACTATATCACCTGCACTATGTTTGTAATTAGACTTGCATGAAACACCCTAATATAAGCTGCAATCTAACAAAAATAAGAGTAAAATAAAGACCTTTTACTTGAATTCTTTTTATTCATGAGATTTCGTCAGTGTTTTTCTCACTGATAGCATTTGTTAAATCACTTTGACATCTTTCTTAATTTCAATAGCATTCTATATTTTTGAATCACTTTGGCATCATCTTACCTCCAATAGCATTCTTGAATCTCTGGTATTTTACCACCAACAGTAGCATTTTTTTACATTAAGTCTCTTTAGTATCTCTGTTCTTTTCTTTGAATTTCTTTGTCTAAATTTTCACAGCACATTCTATTTCCAATTAATACGTACATTTTTCTCTCTATACATATAGTTTTTTTTTTGTCTAAATTTTGTGACATATTCTTCCTGTCTATGTTTTTTGACATATTCAATTTCCAATAATGTCTTTACATATAGGTCTTTGCCTTGAAAATCAAGTCATGGAATATAGTAAATCATATGTCCCATACTTGATTTTCAAGATAAAAACATCATATAACTTTTTTTTTAGTGCTTATTGATCAATCAATAGGTTATGCACCTTACCTAATGATCTGTATCTGAGGTGCGTTAGCTGTGATCTGAAGCAAGCATTAGTTTGAGTATAACATAAATATGACAACCCTGGCGATAATGTTTGAAATATTGCAAAAGACCTACTGATCTAGTTGGGATAGCAACCAAAAGTTTTGATCTTGGAGTTTTACTTCAAGACTAGATGGTTTTTAATATTTTTATATTCTGGATATAGACATAAATAACTAGTATAGAGTTTAGTCTTGTTTATTTGTAGTACTATATAATTTTTACAATCTGGCATGGGTTTAATAGTGCTATCTTTGTTTTCTTTTCTTTTGTTTCTTTTTTTTTTGTTATTTGTTTTGTTTGGTTTTATTTGTTTAGGTGGTCCAGTATTTGATATTAAGGTATTTCTCTATTTTTCTTTTGCCTTTGTATTTGTGTCTATGTTTCATTTTATTAAAACTTAAGTTAATTCTGATATGATGTGTAGTATCAGCCCATAATCAAAGAATAACCTCTAGTAAATTAGGTGCCCAAAAAGAGGCTTGAAGTCTACTAAGGCTGTTCATATCTGGCAAAAGTGTGAGTAAGCTGCTTTGTGGGTAGATTAGTATAGCTATTATTAGAAAATATAAATTTTTTAGTTTAGTTTAATTCTAAATAAAAAGTGGCAAGACAGCTGAATTATAAAAAAAAATATCATCATATATAGTATTTTTTTATTATTGGTATTGTTATATATGATGCCTTTGTTAATTTGTTATTAGTATTATTATATGTGGTGTTTTTAATTTTTTGTCATTAGTATTATCTTATATAGTGTTTTGGTTTCTTCATTATTGATATTATTATATATAGTATTTTTTATTGTTGATATTGTTATATATAGTACTTTAGTTAATTTGTTATTTGTATTATATATATAATGTTATTAATTTTTTTTTTTTTTTTTTTTTTTTTTTTATACCTTCGCAATGTCGCGGAAGGGTGGATTTTATTAGGTATTTTTAGTGG
>CAJVPZ010002212.1:0-12832 GCA_910592135.1 Racocetra fulgida | reverse complement strand
TAGAGACTCAAAGATGATTAACTTAGTATGAAAAAAAGTTTTCTTTGGACAATCACTAGAAAATTTCTACTTTCGCATCTATAGTAATTTATATATACTGTAGAACTGCATCACGTTTCACTATGATCATTCTTCAGTTGACTGGAGAATCGTCAATTAAAATTATAAATATTATATTTTTTATATAAAATAAAAAAATAGTGTATTAATTTTTTTGTTATTAAACTCTAATAACTCAATAACAAATTATTTTTTAAAAACAAGGCTACTATTTTGTAGTAAATTATCTTTGCTACAAAATAGTTTTTGTAGCATGAGCTATTAGCTTTTAAAAATTAGGTATTTTTATTATCATTTCTAAGTGTTCTGCACTGTACAAATATATAATTCTATACTAAATTTCTGTATTAATAAAAACTCACTTGGTGTTAAATGTCTAGATGCGATCCATCTAAGCAGCTAATTTGCTTTATGTTGGATCTTCAACTTTTTGAGAATTTGTTCCTTTCGATTATAAGCTGAGAGCTGTTGGCCTTGTTAGTACTATTTTTTTTCCTTTTAATATGGGTTTAAGAGGACTAGTCTGGTTTGATACAATATTGAAAAAGATTTTAATTGTTTTCTTGTATTCATTTAAAGATTTGTTTTTCTTTTTCTCTTTGGTTAATATTTTTTTTCTTTTTTTATTATTTTGTTTTCTTTGTTCTCAGAATTTTGTACAGGTTTTCTCTTCTTCTTGTATTGTTTTTTCTTTTTAGCTTTGTTTGTGATCTTATGTTCTTTTTTTCAATTATTGACCAATTCACATCTAAAGTTTTATATATGTTCTTGAAACCTTTTATCGAATCTTATCTTAATCGCATCAAGCACTTTTTGCAATACATTATTACTTCTATTTTTCTTCTGATTTTTTTTCTCTTTTTTTTAATTATGAGGCCTTTGATTAAATACCTTCTTGTTTCTATTCTTTCATCTTGAAATTCTTCAAAGAAAAGTTTCTTGACATCTTCTTTGTTTATAAGTTTTCTTTCTCATTCTTCTCACTATAATACTTGTAGACCTTTTTTGCTTGTTTCATTTTCAATGATATTTTAAATACTTTAATAATTTTCACAATTGGTGAGGTGATCTAGATTTTTTTTTTTGTCCTTACATACTATATATATATTTGATGTATATATATCTGATCTTCTTTTGCTTAACTCTGTCAAGGTTGACAGTAGGTCGCCTAGGCGTTTGATTTGAAATATCTAGTTTTTATTTGTTTTTTCACTTATACAGTTTTTATCTTTATTTTTGTCTATCTATTTTCAAGTTTTCTTCTAATCGAATTTCTCTTCTTTACTTTTATTTAACTATCTGCTATTTCTATTTAAAACTATCTATTCTGCATCTAATGTTGCTATTGTAATTTTATTTACTACCTCTTTCATTAGACTATCTATTGTTATATCTCTTCATCTTGTTAATATTCATAAATGTTGGATTTAGGATCACTTCACTATTGCTATCTTCTGATTTTTTGCTTCTTCTTTAGCCAGTTTGTCTGCAATGTTATTATAAATATTTCTATTATGCTCTTTTACCTTCTTTAGATTTACTTTTAGACCTTTAGTTTTTCATAATTTCTTAATTTGCTATAAAATACTTGCATTCTTGATTTTCAATGCTTTTCTCTCTTTTTTCCAGACTTCTTTTTTCTTTAGAGATTGTATAGTTACCAAACTGTCTGTATATATTACGACTTCTGTTTCTTCAGAAACAACCAGAAATGCTGTTTATATTGCTTCTACAGTAGTTTTGCTCAGGTCGATGAAAGCTAATCCTTGAAAACACAGCTGAATCTTGCTTTCTTTTCTTCTTCTATCTCTCCATGCTTTATTATTACTGTTCACTCTGCTTCTATTTTGACTTTTTGTGTCATTTCTTTTTCTTCGTACAGTGATCCATCTGTATAGAAGTCTATTTTCTCGATATTTTGCAATTCTTATGCGGCTGCTAGCAGTTTTTCTTGCACTTCTCCTTTTTCTACTTGATCTCTGATTATTTCTTCTGTTAGTGTTCTTACAATGATTTTGTCTTCTATTTTCTGGTTTTGATAGTTTTTTGTCTTTTTTTTTCTTGTTCCTTCTTTCCAGCTTAGCATCTTTAGCTTAAGTTCTACCTCGTATTTTTCATCATCATCTGTTATTTTCTTGATCTAGTCTTTCTTTAGTGCTCTTCTGTTACTTTGAAATTTTTTTGTAAATATGCATATTCCTTTTTTGCATTTTGTTTTTGCTTCTGTTGCATCCTTTGCATCATTGTATATTATATTTATTACTTCTATCAGCTTCTGTTTTTACTCAATATTCTATATCATATGTTTTTTTCTCTTTACTATATTTATCGATTATTCTTTCAAAGCCTATTTTGTTTTTATCTTCTTTTATAAAGATCTATTCTTTGCATCTTCTATTTGTCTTTATTTCTTCTAAAGTTACTTTTATGCTTAGATTGTTTAGATCGTTTTTTCGATATCTTCTTTTAATTGTTCTTGTTTTGTTGTCTTTGATCACCTTTTCTTCTAGCTTTTGAAACCATTTTGCTTTCTTGCTTCTTGCTTTTGCTTCTCTGCACTTCTTTAACTGCTTTCAGGTTATCATTTTCTGATAGTTTTAGTTTATTAATTATTCTATCACAAAGATATTATAGTTCTTTCTGTACTGAATAAATTTCTGTTTTTCTTTTCTTCTAGTATATTTGCGATTTTAGTTCTTTTTTCTGTTAATCTTAGTATTTCTTCGATTTCTTTGAACCTGTATAAGATTTCTAACTTCTTAGCCTCTTTTAAGATCTGCAGATTTAGATTGTTTTATAGTTTTGCTTTGTTTAATTCTTCTTCTTCTAGTTTTAATATGTATCTGCAGCTTTTCAGGTTTAGTTGTGCTTTTTTAAGTCTTAGCTATGTGGTTTCTCCTACTTCTTGCTTGTTGTTTAGCCTTACAAGCATTTCTGTAAAGTGATGTACAATCTGTTTTTGCCAGATTGACTGTGCTTTTACAATCGTTTTTGTGGTATATTATAGTATTTGGAGTTGTTATTGGCATTTTAGCTTTGTTTTTTATGATTTTCATTATCAGGCTTTGTAATTGATCACATCTTGTCTTTGATAAAATTTTTAATTGTGTTCTAAATTCTATTCTTAGTAGCAGAACTATATTGTTTATATATACCATATATGCTAAAGATGCCTCCTTTTTCCTGATATGTCTTGTAACTATATTTCCTTCTCTTTTAATGATATTTTCTATTTGGCTAAGTTCATTTTTTGTTGCTAACCAAATTCTTAAAAATCATGTAGAGTCATTTTTCTTTTTTACTGCCACTACTTCTTTATTTAGCCCAAAGTTAACCCTTCTATCTATCATTTTAATCTTTTTCTTTGATGCAATGATTAGAAGTTCTGATTTCTTTGGATTGATCTCTATATCATTTATTCTATAGAACTCTTCAGCAATTTCTAATGTTTTCTCAAGATCTTTTTTTGAGCTTGCTATATATGTAATATCATCTGTATAAGCTATTATTTTAACTTTAAGGCTTTGTTGTTAAATTCTGTTTCTTGTTATATCTTTTGATTATTCTATTACTATTTTGTGCCCTGATTTTCTTTTTTCTTAAATTGCTACTAATAGCAGTTTATAAAAAATTCTTTATACTAAGGTGATATAATTTTCCCTTGGTCTATACCATTTTTTGCTACAAACTTTTCTGTCAATCCTGCTATCATAATTATACTTATTTTTCTTCTATGGTATAGTTAAAGGATAAACTTCTTCACAGTCTGTAAGAGTTTTATCTTTTCTAGTGCTATTTCTAGTATCTTGATACTAATAGAATCAAAAGCTTTTTTTATATCTTGAAAAAGTAACTATATTTCTTTCTTTTGTTCTCTTGCATCTTCAAGTAAGCTATTAATTAAGTGGATTGAAGCTGATGTTTCTGATGTTCCTTCATCTGAAAGTCCTACAAAGTTTCTTCTTTTTAGAACTTCTTTCTCTCACAAAATTCAGCTTAATCTGTTGTTTAGCATCTTGACTACTATTTTTCTGAAAGTTTCTAGCAGCAAGATTGGTCTTACATTGTTTAGGTTATAACATCAATTCTCTTTTTTAGGTATTGGGTATAGCATATCTAGTTTCTATTTCTTTAATATATATCCTTCTGCTTAAAGATAAGCAATTTATTATATCATATAATAAAAATAGTATAATAACTATATAATTAGTATAATATAATTAATAAAATACTGTATAATTAGTATAATATTTTAGTGTAACAAAGTTGGCCAATAGAAATTTAGATAAAATTTTTCATAGAAATGAGCAAGCATATGACAAACCCATATATACTTTCTAAATATTTATTATACAGTTATTATATGGTATAATAACCTAATTATTATACTACAATTTTAATTATACCATATAATTTTCATCTCTACTTCTGCTATGGACATGCTTGCTAAGTTTTTGAACATCTCTTTGGTTTTTTTTCTGCCTATCTGATCAAAAGATATATTATACCTTTCAGTTTTGGCGCTAATTTATTCTTGGTCTGTCTTAGAGCTTCTTCCTATTCTTTTTCTAGAATATTTTAATCAAGTTCTTGATACCACTCTGATTTGACTCCTTCTATTGGCTTATAAATATTTCTTCATTTTTCATTCATCTTTTTTAAATCTATATTCCTTTTTTAAAATTGTTCGGTGAAATGGAACTTGACTTCTTCTAGAATTTCTGCTTCTTCTGTAAGCAGTTCTTCTTCATTTATCTCTTTAAACACTCTGTCAATTTTAATACTTCTTTGTGGTTTTTCAAGCAGGCTATTGATTATTCTTCTTTGGTTGGTAATGATCATTTCATATCTTGTCTCAATGCACTTTTTGATTTCTTCTTCTTCTGCTTTATTTCTTCTTCTTTTTCAGTCTTTGTATAGGATTCTCTACCACAATTCTGTTTCTTTGTAGTTAATCTCTTCTTGTCTTTCTTTCTGTCTTTCTGCTATTACCTCTTTATCTTTTATTTTTTTTAAATTTCACTTTATACGAATTTTGTTCATTAGCTTCTGTACTTCTTCTGCAATCTTTCTGTCTTTTCTCAACCTTTTGTCTTTTTTAATTTACTGTACAGCTTGTATATCTTTCCTTTGTTTTGTTAAATCTGCTAAGAATGCTAAATTGTTTTCAATTTCAAGAACTTTCTTTTTCTTTGGTAGGGCTAAATTCATGGCTTTGCATATACTTAATTTTATTATATCCCATATTTTTTTAATTTTTTTTTCTTTTTCTAGTTTCTTCTCTTTTTGTAGGTTCTTCTTTCTGAACTTCCTATTTCTTTGCTCCTTTTCTTTTCTTGATTTCATTTTATTAAGGGAATTGATATTTCTATACCCTTTTTTGATATTGCTACACCCTGCTAACTATAAACTCTAACCAAACTCTAATAATTTATATTAATTTTTATTAACAAGGGTGTGGCAATATTACAAAAAGGTGTAAAAATATCAATTTCCTTTATTAATTATTTCTCTTTCTAATCTTGCTATATATTCTTTCTAGTCTTCTTTTGTTGCTCTTTCCAAATCTAGATTGATTCTAGTCTTGTCTATTCTTTTTTCTCTTGTTATATTTCTTTTGTGTAAATCTAAACTAGTTATTACTTTGCACTAAACTAAACAGTGATCACCTGTTGTTATATAGCTTATTTCTTTTATTTTCTTTTTAGCTACCTCTTTTTTTCATTATCTATTCAATCAAATCGTATCTATTCTGGTTCTTACACCTTGGCTCTTCCAGGTGTATCTACTTGTTGACGAATCTGTTTCTTTAAATATATCTGTGAAGTTCTCCTTCATTAATATACTTGTAATCTGCATTTTCTTATCTTTCCTTTCTTTAACACTTCTTGTGACTTCTTTGTTAAGGTCTATATTAAAATCTCTAATTATAATAAAACGTTGATGTTTCTCTTTCTTTTTTTGTATTCTTTCCTTGAGATGCTTCCTTATAGTTTCTTATACCTCTGTATTTTCTGGAACTACATATACTGCTATTATTGTTTTATGCAGTCTTTTAAATCTTAGACCTAACTCAATGAAGTAAAGATTGCTTCTAATCACATATGCAATAGTTTTTTCCTTTTTTCTTATTTTCTTCTACTGATGCCCAAAAGTTACCATATTCCTTATCTTTTTTAGTAGCAAACCTTCTTTCTTCTTCTATGATATTTGTTTTTGCCAACTCTAAGATATTAATTTTCTTTTCCTTCATATAGTCTAAAATGTTCTCTATCTTTTCCTTATTTGTTTTTAAACTATTTATATTATGAAACTCTAATGTTAATATATTATAATTTTCTATATTTGTTTGCACTATTTGCTTTCTTTGTATTTCGCTTCTCCTTTTTTCTTTTTGGACCAAGTTCGTTATCGCTCCAGCCCTTTTTTTGTTTTCAACAATGGTGCCTTTCAGGAGCATCTAGCAACTCTCTCTCTTGTTTTAGGGTTTTGCTCTAAACTATCTAGTCTTTTTAGTATTTCTTTTAATGCTATTTCTAAACTATATTGACTTGTTTCTTTTTTATTTTTGTTCTGTTTTCGCTTCACTTCTTTGTCTTCTTTAATATTATTCTTTTTCATTTTTGCTGTTTCTTTTCTTGCTGATTTCTCTGCTTCACTTTCTTTATACTCAGATTTCTTACTGAACTCTTTTTCTTCTTTTCTTCTTCTTGTACTAAGTACTTTTTCTTCCTTTTCTCTTGATCGAGATCTCTCTGATCTGTCTTGATTATCTTTATCTAAGTTGTATTGGGTTTCCCATTCTAGTACACAGTTGTTGTATCTTACTAGCCTCATTGTAGCTTTATCTTTATTTTTTTTATTTTCAAAGGTTATGATTGCAATTGCTCTTTGCTATCTATTTCTGTTATATGGGATATATACTGATTTTGCTGTCTTGCTTCTTAGTTTATTTAGCAGAAGTACCTCTAATGCTTCTCTTGATAACCTTTTAAGTCTTGCTATTATTTTGCTTCATCTGTTTCATTCATCAAAATCTTCTATACCTTCTGTAATTCTTGCCAGTTTTTCATTATCTATTGGCAGTGTTGTATATAGACTTTGTCTTATTAAAATGATAGAGACACAAACAGTTCCAGACAGTATCTTATGTCCCAGACAATATTCCATGTTCATGATGGTGTCCCATATCATATAGTTTATCAAAAATCTGATTGGCTAACAAGGCTGTCCTTATTATAATTTTAATTGTCTAGGACAAAAAATAATCATAGACATGTCTGTGGACATCCTGTTCTAGACTGTTTACCGTCTATGTCTGTCTTATAACAACACTGCCTATTAGTATTGCCCATAGTATTTCTGCTTCTTTTTCCCTGTCTATCTTCAATATTGCACATGCTTTTGCAAAGCTCCTCTTGGTTGATCTATAGTATAGGTGAACAACAAACATCACTTAATAATTTGTGATGATGTTACATAAAAAGACAAACACTAGGAGACAAAAATACGATCTGATTGGCTATTGACTTTTAGATCATATTACAAGGTTGACAATAGTCAGTCTGTGTACCTGTTATTACACAAACTATATGTTTACGATCTCAAGATATAACACATAATCACCAGTACTAATACCTATTCAGGCATTTCTCTAATGTGTGCCAGCTTTGTGGCACACTTTGCTTGAATTACGAAGCAGTTTTCAAGGTTTTGTGTACTATGTTTAAGAAAATTCAAAAAATACAATTTATCAAACAACACTTATTTCTTGAAAGCATGCATATGAATCATATGTAGTGACTTTTTCAAAAAGTTTCTTGCTCAATTCTAAAATATATAATTATTTTTTAACTTTAATACTGACATTAATTTTATTAAATTAGCTATAAAACTTTTTCATTTATTCTACATATCTTGTACATATTCAAGAAATGCCTTATTTGAATCTGGGTAACTTTTGTTGCATATCATTACATGTGAATATTCTATTTAAGAATATGGATATTATCTATTCAGGTCAAAGTGACAAATTTAGGATTTTGAGCCATTAAGTATGCTATTCTACTTAGGTTGATAAGTGTAAATTTTCAGATTATCCTAAAATTAAATATCTGTTTTATCAAGTTTTTCTAAATTTATGCTTACAGCTTGGTTAAATTGAGGTTATAATACATTATGTAAAACCTTTGCTTATATGATTGTTTAAAAATTCACTTTGATTTTATTCAGTTAAGTGGCGATGCAAGTTGACCCATAGCCAGTACTTTTCATAACCTAAGCCCTAATTTTATTTGGTTAATTGATGATGCAAGTTGATTTATAGCTAATCCTTTTCGTAATCTAAGCCCATAATTTAAGCATTATCTTTCTACAGTTTTACCTTTTTTTAATTTTTATAGTAGTGGGTTTGTATTTAAAAAATCTGTG
Organism: Racocetra fulgida; assembly: GCA_910592135.1. Classification (NCBI taxonomy): domain Eukaryota; kingdom Fungi; phylum Glomeromycota; class Glomeromycetes; order Diversisporales; family Gigasporaceae; genus Racocetra; species Racocetra fulgida. The sequence continues at coordinate 4,342 of CAJVPZ010002212.1, read as the reverse complement.
TTCTAGAAAAACTCTTTATGTGATTCATTTTTTAGATCAGTTTACTTTTATTGAATCAATATGATTAGAAGTTAATGTTATTTATTACATTACGATAATGTACTTAAATTTGGCACCATTTTAAACTATAATTCTAATATATTATTTAAGAAAGTGTAAGATGTTATTTTTATAGACGATTAATAAAAAGCATTAAACTTTTTTTATTAGTCTTTTTTTTACCTTTAGTTTACTTAGGTTTTATTATATGATATGTTGATATTTAAACACAAGTTTTTTTTTGCGATTCAATTACTATGAAAAGTTGCAATTACGAAATCACATACTAAACAATAGCAGCACCAACATTTAAATTTTAAAATTAACTTATCTTAAGTTTTTATTTATTTAGTACAAAATTCCTTACTACAATACGTTTTATAAACCTCTATACCTTACTTCTGCTATATTTGCTTTCAAGTAATGTTACACCACTTAAGTAATTTTGGCATGATCTTAAGTATATAAATATAATGTCTTTCACGTACTTCTACCAATAATAAAACTTATTAGTAACTTATCTATAAGTTAATTAACTAAAGCTAAATACCTTTTACCATTGTGATTTTTTTTTAATAATAATATATATTTACAATGAACTAAAGATCTGTTGTACAATGATTAAGACGTGAACGTGAGCGAGAAATGTATACACTTATGGAAGAATCAAATAAGAGGTCTATTACTTAACAGAAAAGGCGACAACGTGAAAGAAATAAAAATACGTTAAACCAATTGTTGAACGAGCACCATTTAATTAATAAATGTGAGCGAAGAAAATGAACATATACAATACCTAACAGCAAAATAATTTCTCAGCTTCAACATAATATTACACAACATAACCTCAGTTCTATAAATACAGCATGTATACATTGTGGTGCACTTCACTAGTTAGATAAATGCATTATATCTTCTTCAAAGAAAAATTCAAAATTTGGAACCTGTTGCAGGCATGGAAAAGTTAAGCTTCTGCTTCTTTATAATCCCCTATTCAGTTGCGCCAACTCTTTGAAGGTCAAGATGAATATTGCAAGGAATTTCGTGAAAATATACGTCAATACAATACTGCACATGCATTTACTTCTCTTGAAGTAGATATCGACCAATCAGTTCTTTGTAGATATACTCCCTATTCCTTTTGTATTTACAATGAACTTCGGCATCTTTCAGAAACACTTCTTCCAGAATCTGTTAATAGTGCTAAATATGCATAGCTTTATATATATGATTTAGAGTTAGCATAGCAAGTGTGAATGGGGCGAAACATGAATTTACTATCTCAAACAATGTGAGAATTACAGGAAATTCTTCGAGAAAACCATGTCTTTTATTCAATTTATCGACAAGTATACAAAATTCTTTCTCAAACAAATAAAGAAAATACTCCTGAAACTGATTTAGCAATTTATTTTCATTTTAATGCCTCGACAGACCAATAACAGTATAACCTTCACACATCAAATGAAATAGCTATTATTTTACTTGGTGATGGTTCAGCACCAGAAGCTATGCATGACATTATATTATAGTAACATGGAGGCTCACATGAACGTATTCACAAAGGACATCCTACATATCTTCTACTGCATTATGTGTTTTTGTTTTCCTATAGAGAGCTTGGTTGGCATGCAGATTTGCAGCAAACTTTAACTGATAATAATGAAAATCTTATTAAAGATCAAAGTAAAGCTCCATGCATTACTCAAATGGAGTTTTACTCTTATCAACTTTTTTCGCAACGATCTGAATATTCAACTATTCTGCAAGGTGAAAAATTATTGCAGAAATTTATTGTAGATGCATAGGCAGTAACTGAACAAAATCAATTGAGATATTTATATTTAAACCAAAGCGTGCTGTGTACTGATGTATTTAAACCAAAGCGTGCTGTATGCTGATGTTTACTAAGAACTTGCAGATATAGTAGGATTAACTACAAATGAAGAATTAAACCTTAATAATCTTGGAAGACATATAATTCTTCCTTCAAGCCATATATATGATTCAGAGTTAGCATAGCAAATGCGAATAGGGCAAAACACGAATTTACTATCTCAAACAATGTGGGAATTACAGGAAATTCTTTGAGAAAACTATGTCTTTTATTCAATTTATCGACAAGCATACGAAATTCTTTCTCAAACAAATAAAGAAAATACTCTTGAAACTGATTTAGCAATTTATTTTTATTTTAATGCCTCGACAGACCAATGACAGTATAACCTTTCTATATCAAATGAAATAGCTATTATTTTACCTAATGATGGTTTAGCACCAGAAGCTATGCATGATATTGTATTATAGTTACATGGAGGCTTACATGAACATATTCACAAAGGACATCCTACATATCTTCTACTGCATTATATGCTTTTGTTTTCCTATAGAGAGCTTGGTTGGCATGCAGATTTGCAGCAAACTTTAATTGATAATAATGAAAATCTTATTAAAGATCAAAGTAAAGCTCTACGCATTACTCAAATGGAGTTTTACTCCTATCGACTTTTTTCGCAACGATTTGAATATTCAACTATTCTGCGAGGCAAAAAATTGTTGCAGAAATTTATTGTAGATGCATGAGCAGTAACTGAACAAAATCAATTAAGATATTTATATTTAAACCAAAGCATGCTGTGTGCTGATGTTTACTAAGAACTTGCAGACACAGTAGGATTAACTACAAATGAAGAATTAAACCTTAATAATCTTAGAAGACATATAATTCTTCCTTCAAGCCATATTGAAAGTGCATGACATATGTATGAAATTTTTCAGGATTCGATAGCCATAATGCGATTCTATCATTATCCAGATATTTTTGGAACCATGACAACAAATTCAAAATGGCCTGAAATTATTAATGAATTACTGTCTGGACAAACTTCTGCAGACAGACCTGACCTGGTAGCTTGAGTTTTTGAGCTTAAATGACGTACACTTCTTCACGATATCAAAAATAATAATATTTTTGAAAGAGTAGTCACTTATGTATACACAATTGAATTTCAAAAACATGATCTTCCTCATATGCATTTTTTGATCTTTCTTTATGATGATGACAAAATTAGAGAGCCTGCAAATGTCAATCATATTGTATATACAGAATTTCCCAATAAAGATGCTGATTCAAAACTAATTGAAACTATACTACGTTGTATGATTCATGGTCCTTGCAGTGAACGTAATCCTCAAGCTCTGTGTATGGAAAATAGGAACTGCACAAAAAAGTATCTAAAAAAATTTTGTAATGAGACTTCAATGGATACAGATGGTTATCCTCATTATGCTAGAAAATCAGATGATCATACTTTTATTGTTGGTGAAAAATCTGTTGACAATAGAGATGTTGTACTGTATAATCCAACTTTTAGTAGGAAATACAACTGCTACATCAACATCGAAGTTTGCACTTCTATATGAGTATGTATATTTAAATATTATGATTTTATAAAACTAATTCAACAATAATATTATAATGCTTACCTTTGTACTCTAAAATTGCCAACTATTTTTATAGGCTGTAAAGTATATCTACAAGTATATTTATAAAGAATACAATCGGACAACTATGCGATTTGGGTGTGAGCCAGATGAAATTAAACAGTATATTGATGCCAGATATATTGGTGCATCAGAGGCAGCGTGGCGACTATTTGGAATACACCTACACGAGGAAATGCCTAGCATTGTATGATTAGCTTTACATCTTCCAGGAATACACACTATTGTTTTTAACTCAACCAATAAAGCTGCAAGTATTCTTTCCCAAGCTGATCAACAAAAAACAACACTTACTGAATTTTTCGAAATATGCAATAAATTAGAAGTTGCTTATCAATACACATATCAGAAGTTTCCACAACATTTTGTTTAGAATAAAGCAACCAAACAATAGACAATTTTAATAAGAGGTTTCGCTATTGATAAATTATATTTCGCAGATCTATTAGCTGGAGAGTGGTATTATTTTTGCCTTTTACTAACAGTCATATGTGGTTCGCGATCATTTGACCATCTAAAGACAGTTAATAACGTGCAATATCCAATATTCAAAAGTGCATATATAGCACTTGGACTGTTAGAAGATGATGATAAATGGGAACAATGTTTAAGAGAAGCTGCAGTTATGTGTAGTAGTTCACAGCTAAGAGCATTGTTTGCACTTATATTTACCCAATACACACCTATGTTTCCAGAAGTATTGTGGTTAAACTTTTGTGATAATACTGTCGGCCCTCCCAAAGCCGATCCTGTCAAAACCGATAACCTGCCATAAACGATTAAAATTTGGTCCACCGTG
>CAJVPZ010002211.1:0-12837 GCA_910592135.1 Racocetra fulgida | reverse complement strand
ATTTTTATCGCACTTTTATTCATTAACTTTAACGTCGTCTTTGCCTAACGCTAATACAGTAATACCTTATCTAATCTAATCTTTCACGTGTTCGCATTGGAACTTTACTTTTTATAAAGTTTGTGTTACTCGCGCTATAAAGTCGCAATATTCGCGCATAACGATTACCCCACTAGGTTGGGTAATAGCAGTACAAGATAACAGGATATGTTTATGAGTTTTAAGCCAAATTGCTATTAGTATTGGATTAAAGAACCGAATAACCTAAAGTATAACAATTGAATTGATACCTTTTATTGAGTGGGATGAGTGAAATGTACATAATATATATAAAACAAATAAAAAATAAGTTTTCTATTGATCTATATCCTCCTTACACGCCTTGAAATAAGGAACAACAGCCGTTATAAATCCGTAACGAACCACATGCGTTAAATATAAATATAGTAATTTTCAGGTAGTTTTAGATGATAAATATAAAAGTTCAGACGAAAAATATTACCATTGGAATTCTTAATAATTTAGAGTTACAAGTTTTATTTTATTAACGATAAATAATTATTTATTACTTAAATCATATACACGAACATCATCACTTATATCACTAGATGTGTCCGTACCTCCAATTTCTTTTGTACCACCAGTACCACTATCGAGAGTTGTGTTCGTACCATGATCGCCAATATCACCGACCGATATAGTAGCGGAAGCACCATCAGCATGCCCGTAACCAGGAATCGTGTTAGTATTACTACTATTGCCGATAGATTCATTATTTAACAGACTTGCGGCCAATTGAGGATTCCAACGTTTTTCAACTGCTATACGGTGACTCTTGTTCTTAAGATGTATCTCAAAATTCCCCAATGTAAGATCTGGACCAGGTTGATAGAGTTTTCCAGGACAGTCAAAACATTTAATACGGAATTCAGTTGGATGATGATTAGGACGTTGAATAATGTCAAAACAATCACGTGGATATTTTCGCTTTAATTGGTCGCGTTGCTGAATAATCCATTCTGGGAAAACCTTTAGTCAAAAATTTATTCAATTGTTACATAAAGATCACACGGTGTACAACTTAAAACGGAATTACTTTCACTAATTTATTATTATCATTATATTAAATTTTTTTTTTTTTTTTTTATAAACCGTGTCGCGTTAAAATGAGAAATTAGGAATTACCGGTCTATTAGATGGTAACGTATTGGAAACGGTTATGGTTGATGATGCTGTAGACATTGGTAAATCATTCGCAGAAGAAGAAGTAATTGCATGAGAGGTAGATGTTGGAGATATCGAAGTTGCGGTCATTACAGACGCAACAGGTTGAATTAAGGGCGCAGACACCAACCCTTCGGATACAACAGTATTCAAAGTTATTCCTTGAGAATCAGTTAAGTTTTGATTATCTTGAACTTTTATTTCTCTCTTAACCAAAGTATTGGACTGTTGCTTAACTTCTAACGACGTATTGGAAGTTGATGAGATTTGTCCTATTGACATCGAAGGTAAGTTTTGATGGTAACTCTCAATATGTTGTGGGCCTTTTTTTGAAAAGGGATCGATGGACGAAGGGTTATTCTCCATAAACGGTGAATTAGTTTCGAGATCATTTAAATTCAATGGGTTCGGCCGCAGTGAATTGTTCTTTTGAAAGTAGAGGCCTGACGATTAGGAAAAGGTCGACGTGTGTGAATGGCATACAAATTTAATCGACGTAGGAAATTTGGCCAAGTTACGCGGTAAAATCTTCGAGATTAATCCGATCATTTATTGTACTCTCGGACTTACCGCACGCATTACAAAGAGTCTGAAATAAATAATTGAAAATTTTAAATTTGAAATAATAAAATAAATGAATGAATGAATGAATGAAAATATAGAATCATGTACCTTCTCTCCATTAGGCCCTTTTCGTAGAAGAGGTGTTGATGTTGAAGGACATCCACAGCCACTACAATGCCATTCATCTAAATCCTTGTTCGTCAATCCTGTAAAAGAAAAATACATGTAAAATATGTATGTTTGTACAAACGTAAAAAAAAAAAAAAAATAATAAAATTTAGTTTATAATTCATTATTTTTAATACGTATACTTATAAGCATGTTCATTTATATCAGTTAAAATTAAAAAGAAATCATAATTAAAATAAAGTCAAATATGGACCTAACTCACGTCGAAGTTTTTTAGCACCCTCTGGAGTATTAGCATCAGTGACATCCAGAGAGTTTACCTGAACAATTCCTCGCAAATTACTTCCAATATTAGTACCACCAACAGCAGCACGTCCACGTCCTCGCATTTTACCAGGTGTTAGAGACTTTTCAGATATTGCAGTGTAATTATCATATCCCATGGAACTAGCTTTACGTAAAACAGGTGGCATGCCTGAAGAAGGAACTGTTAAAAAGACATTTTCATCGGTGGGATCTTGGATCACGGTAGTGTTATGGAGAAGTGTACGATGCGTTTTTGGAGGTTCACGATCCGGTAAAATAACACCTCGTCTACCACGAGTTTGGCGTCTCTTGCGCCTAATATGCAAAGTAATGCAAAGTAATGCAAAGTAGATTTAATATATAATTAAAATTTATGATAAAAATGGATAACTATAAATTATATTTAATTATATTTAACCTAGCATCTCTTTCTCTGTCTTTCTCAATTTTGTCGATTTCAGCTTCCGTTAACTCTACTAATAATGGGGTATGTTGTTCAACAGCATCTTCTCTACGAATTATGTTTGTGACAGGAGGTAAAAAGTTTTGTCGAAGGTCATCGTCTTGTATAGGTGATCCATCAAAAGGATGTCCCACAAGTATTAATGATTTTACGTATATTTGAATTTGTTCTCGAATAGAATGCGCTATTGCGGTTCTAATTAATTAAATAGTATATATATATATATATATATATGTATATGTGTATATTAAAGAAGTATGGATATCAAGAATAAAAGAGAGGGAAAAAAAGCCATCAACATACTTGAATTCTCCTCCGAGACCCAATTCTGTCGTCAAAATTTCCGCAAAAGTTTCAGGATCATTTTTTTGACAATTAACGTCCCATTCAAATTGATCTACTAACGATATATTACCAACGGTCACGTCAATCTAAAGAAAGTCAAGTTAAAGCATTAATTGTTTTATTCAGAAAAGTTAACAATAAAAATAAAAAAAAAGGTATAATAATACATTATAATATAAAATAATATAAAATAATATAAAATAATATAAAATAATATAAAATAATATAAAATAATATAAAATAATATAAACTTGCTTTGATTAAAATTCGAAGTTCTTCGGAATTAGATTCATCGGTATTAAAATTTAAAGAATTGAACTCATTCTCTTCTTTAATCTCGATAGAATTTTTTAAAGCCGAATATACCTCAGCACTTAAAGAAGGTTGAGAAGGCTCCGATGATGACAGAGGATGGATGATATATCCTTGTAATTGATCACGTATTTGTTTGACAATTATTGGAGCAAATTGTGAAGCGGGAAAATGTAAATCATCACAAAGAACCTCCGCAAAATGTTCAGGCGTAATATACGTTTCTGATCAGTCAATATAATAAATATATAATTCACCACACAAAATAAATCCATAAAGTTAAATGACCATCTTTCTAACTTTTAACCATATTTTTATAAAAAGTCAAATATATAAAAGGGCGTCTACCATTCATATTCCATGTAAAGGTATCTCGTAGTTTAAAACCATCAGCACCATCAATTTCTAATCTTATCGGAACTAATATATCTTCTTTTTGTGCGATATCTCTTAATTGTTGTGATGAGCTAAAAAAAAATTACAAGTTATTTACAAGTTATTTACAAGTTATTTATAAGTTGTACACGCACAATTAATAAAAATAATTGAATAGGTAATTTTGATGGGAAAAAAAAAAAAATTTACAATTTAAATTCTTTTGTTCTTTTAGGTCTTTTTCTTTCGTTTGGATAAATAATACGAAACTTTGTTCCAGTCACACCATTTCCGTAACCTTGATATCCTGGGCCAAACACGAATGGACTAGATCGATATTGATACCTTTGTTCAGCTTGAGCTATTTCTTTACGTTTTTCGTTTATGATAGCCATTTGCCTTCTATGTTGGAGATCTAATGCTTTTTGATATAAATTATCACGACGAACATATTGTTCTAAATACTCTTTTTGAACGGGAGTAAGATCAGGAGCAGGTTCATAAGGTTTAACAGTTTGTTGTTGAGGTTTTTTAGAATTAGAGTCATTAGATTGTTTTTGACTATGGGAGGAACGATGGACAGTTTGGGAAGGCGCAGCATTTTGAACGGGTCTTCTCATTTGAAGCATCATTTGTTGTTGATTTTGTTGAGCTTGAGCAGCTAGACGTTGTTGCATTTGCACTCTCTGACGTTGAGCAGCTAATTGTTGTTGCTGATTTTGTAATTGTTGTTGCTGCTGTTGCTGCTGCTGTTGTTGTTGTTGCTGCTGCTGCTGCTGTATAGGTAATAAATTTTGCCTAGGAGTGGCAACCATTTGTCCTAAAGATCGATTAAAACCAGGTCGGAACACCTCCATTCCCATGCCATTGATATTACCTTGATTACCGTAAACAGAGTTGTTAATGGCTGACATGGATGGTATTTGAGTCGAGGATGTTACGGGTAACGACTGGTGATTTTGAAAAACGTACGGATTGGAGAGAGTTGAAGCACTTTCACCACCTAAACCTCTAAGTTGCTGCATGGTTTGATTGCTTGTAGTCCCATAGTTGGGCTGTTGTTGTGATTGTTGCACGATTCCTGTATTCATCGCGCGTTGGTTGGCAGGATGTTGAGGGGAAAAATTGGTTGCATATTGCTGCGATTGAGATTGTTGTAATAATGCAGGATTTGTAGGGAGACCGAGCGAGTTATTATTATATCCAGCTTGTTGCTGTTGGTGGCTTATATTTGGCAATGAAGGGTAGGAATCCATCTTTAAATATGCTTACTCTGTGATGGTGAGTTTGATCAACGAGGTGAACGATCGCGACTTGTTAAAAATTTTGTAAATTCACATTCATCCTGCCTAATTTTTAGGGGGAATTGATCACGAGATATGATCGGCGTGAATGGTACCACGATGGTTACTTTTATAGTTTAGTAATAAAATTAAAAGTTTTTTTTTTTTCTGCTCGTAAAAAATTCATTTCATTATATATATATACACACACATATATATATATGTATATGTATATATATAAAAGAAAAAATTTATAAAATACTTTGATAATATAAAGTAATTTGATAATTATATAATTTGCAATGATTTTTTTCATAATGGAATAAAATATTTCCATTGATAATTTTTTTTTGATTCTAAAGAAATACTTATTCAGGAAAAATCATCCAAAGCACGATCGAGTAAATTTATAGAAATTAGCCGGTTGACGCGAAGGAATTGTTTAAATTAACGGATATGCCCATTATAGGAAATAATATAATAAAGATGATAGGAAATATTAAGTGAAACGTTTATAATATATCAGAAATGACTTTTGGTTGAATCTTTAATTTAACCCCTTTTAATCCTTTTAATCTTATTAACATAGACCATCCATGAAGAAAATCAATGATCGCATATTAAGCAAGGCAACAAACATTATAAACAAATCCCGTACCCCACATTAACATACATACTAATCGACAATGGAAAAATGCGTTCACTACTATTTGTGTTTCCACGCGTAACTTGTGTACAAAGTCACATCGAGATCTGTGCTAGAAGGATCGTGATTAATCATATTTAAAAATCATAATGGCAAACTTTGCCTAAAAGGTCCCTATCGTCAAAAATACAATGAACTTAAAACGGTATCGGTATAAAATTAGCATAATAGATATATAATATTGTAATAGACTGTGATAAACTGTAATAAACTGTAATAGACTGTAATAAACTGTAATAGACTGTAAATAGACTGTAATAGACTGTAATAGATAAATAGATAAATAGATAATAGTGATAAACATGAATAAATTTAAAAAGATTTGTACAAGCGAAGAAGTTCATGCATGTTCTTTTATTATTAAAAAATAAATAAATGAGAATTTAATTAATTTAACTTGGCTAATTGTTCCCAAATTTGTCAATATTTGAAATGAAGGTCAGCAGTGCATATCAAAAAGATCTATGCAGAAACTAGTGCAAAAATTAATTTCGTAAAAAATCATGTGTCATGATTTTTCGCCAAAAAAAAATATAATATACTAAATAACAGAGCAAATAACGTATTTGATATGTATATACTTACGTTTTCTCTTGATATTGTTATGAATTCTTTTTGTGATAGAATCTTTTGTCAAACTAATTAGAATACATCCGATTAAAAACTTATCTTCTAACTAATAATGTTTAAGAAAAGATTAACAGATCTAAAATATAAAACAAAAAAACCTAATTTGAAAATACACGAATGAGAGTGTAAGCCGTTCACTCTTTGCAAATAATGCCATGCTTTTAATGTTTCTTCTCTCAAGTCTGCAAGTTGGTTGGCCAATGCAGTTTAAATTATCATGTGCAAAAGGCCCGTGCAAAGAAAAGTATGTATATAACGATAAAATAAAAAAAATTTTAAAATGTTACTCCCCCATTTTCCTGCATGTGTCTTATGATAATTCTTGTGCTAGCATGTTACCACAAAAGTATTCATTAGCCCACGGGGAACCAGTCACCATTCGTCAATGTGTCTGATCGGCCTGACTATTTTGAGTGAAGATCTCAGATTAAACATCTATATTTACCTTATGCATATTATACCCTAATCCATAACATGCTCAGTTTATAGCAATATCCTGTTATCAATACTTATTGTAATAATTGATACTTATCCAACGAATTGGCTCAGGAAATGCGTCTATATGCTCTCTTGAGTATTTTTGTTACATATTTCTTTTCTTTTTTTTTTTTTTTTTCCTGTATTTTTTTTTTTTTCTTTTTTGAATTGCTGGGAAAAAATAATTAATACAAACGAAAATCTCTCTTATTTAGGTTTTCAGTGCCGATCTTAAAATTTATTTATCCTGGTTGGTTCAATCCTATTCCCGAATTCTGGTCATCCGGTTTAAAAAAATATTATTGATAAACTTTACCCAATTTTCACTGCATATATTCGTCCGCATCTTTTTTTTTTTTTTTACTGTAAAAAAAAAAAGTTATTCAGAGGCTATTTTTGTGTTTGTGCACTATCTAAACTATCTCATTTGTGTAATTAAAAAAAAAAAAGGTGACCTTACGTAAGTTTAGAAGACAAGAATGTTTTGATAGACATGATTTCGTCAAATTAAGATAAATATCGACAGTAATCCGCCACGGAAAAGGTTTCATCTCATTTTTATTACAATATTCACAAATATTTTATTATAAACTGCGTTCGATTTAATTATGGCGTCTTCTAACCCTTCTAAGCGTCCACGCTTATCTGAAGTGGCCCAAAGTGACTCTCATATAGAAGAGAACCATCAGCATTTACAACTTCATTCTCAACAATTTCAACTACAAAATAATATTCCAAAACAATTATATCAACACAATCCGGCTATTGTTAATTTCTCCTCTCCTCAACAACAACAACAATCCTTCCCAACTTCCTCAGATAATATGGATCCTTTATTACAGTCTTCTGACCCTGATAATAAAAATGAAGAGTCTTTGAATAAACAAGATTTACAACGACTTGAACAAGTCATCGATTTAGTGTTTCCAGATAAATCCGCTGCAGCAAAAGAAGCAGCTACAAAACTTTTAAATTCTTCAACCATTCAAAGCCAGTCTTCTTCTTCTTCTACAAGAGATGATAACACAACTTCTGTTGTTCTTGACTTTCCGATCCTTTCTGAGCAAGTTACTGAAACAGAGCAGATAATTTCTCCGTTGGGTTTTCTGCTAAACCATACCTTTCCTAATTCTATTGTTGAATTAGTTACCAAACTTAACAAGATGTCTATAAATCCTGCAAGTTTGGATTTTCTGAATCCAAATTCTAATCCTTCATTCGCTTCTGCGAATAACCCATCTTTTACTGACCCCTCAGCTAAATCTCCAGGCCCTCCAACAAAAGAACTATGTAAAAAATTAATAAACGAATATTTTACCAAATTTAATGTTGTCATTCCTATCCTTAATCGTAGAAAATTCATGAGTCATTCTGGTGATAAAACAAAACATTCCGAATTGCTTGTCAACGCAGCTTTGGCTGTTGCTGCGGCAAGATATTCTGATGATCCTTCAATTCGAAAAACTCCCAATAAACCAGGCGGTGTGTTTTTTGACTCTGCAAAGGTACGCGATATTTTATTTTTTTTTGTTTGTGCATGTTTTTATTTGTTCACGTGACAAATGACGTATTTCTTTAATTTTTTCATAAATTAGAGGTTATTGGATATGGTGTACGATACACCAAAGTTAGAAACTGTTCAAGCATTAATTCTCTTAACACATGCGGAGGTCAGCGTGTCACGTCTTAATAGTGCGTCCATGTTTCTTGGCATGGCTGGTACGTGTTAATATTCGTGATTATGATATCTATTTCGGCAATGTCGTCAATATCGTCATTATCGTTAATATCATTTATATCGTTAATTTTATATACTAATTTTTTTTAATTATCTTCTAATTTAATTTCTAGTTCAAATGGCCCATGCTTTACATCTTGAACGTGATGATACTTCTTTACCTTTAGAAGAAGATGAAGAGAGACGAAGAGTGTTTTATTGTATTTATTGTTGTGAGAGGTTTTTATTTTTATTTTTTTTTTATTGATCAATTTCTAATCTTGCGCTTGTGTCAATAATAATATTATAATAATAACATTATATTATTATTGTTATATTCAGATGGTCATCATTCTCATTGGGCAAACCTTCTTGCACTGAAGATACAAACATCAATGTTCCTTTACCTACAATGATGTCATTCAACATTTTAACAAGGAGCTTCTTCATAGCATGGATAAAGTTATCACGCATACTCGGTCAAATTTGGAAATTTGGTTATTCTTCTCAACCAAAAGCATTTCGTGCAAATTGGTTGGATCATGCAACTGATCAAAAAAGCGTTTTAAGACATATACGTTCGGCATTAGCAAAATGGCTAAAAGAATTACCTGACGAATTACAATATCAATATTTACCTAATAATGACCAACAAAATCACATACAATTAACGACTTTTTCTACTTTTGCAGGTAATCTATTTACTACTGTATTATGTCTTTAAATGTCTTTATTGATTTTATATTTATTTTATATTTATATTTGTTAATACATTTTTCTAGGATATATCAATATTCTTTTCCATACTTGTATAATCTTACTTCATCAACCTTATCTATCCCAAGCATATCGTGATCCAAAAATTGAAACGCGTAAGCATGGTCCAAATGGTCCAATTAAAACATGTCTTACCGCGGCATTAACAATCACCGATATTGCTAAAACAACACAAAAATTTAACAAAGAAGCTTTCTGCACCTTTACATATCCTATCTATGGTTTATTGCAATCAACTATACTAGAATTGGATATTGCAAATGGGAATCGAGGGTATGAATCAGGTGCTAGAAGGTCCATAAATGATTCGATTGAAGAATTAAGATTGGCTGCTGAAAATTCTAAATTTACTTCTCTTCAAGAAATGGTTAAAGAATTGGAAGGTGTTATGATGATAGCTAATGGAAAATCTTCTGATATCGTAATTCCATTTCCTATTGTTTTACAAATTTTGGAATCTCGAAACAGTTGTGGTCTACCCAATAATAATAATTTCGCCAATAATGGAAATGTACCATTTGGTAAAAATTTTGGTTTATCAAAATCCTCAATTAATTACAAGTCTACCGGTCCTGTATCATCCAACTTACCAGATGATGATTTAAAAATGGTTGATCCGCCAAAAGTTGAATTTAATTCAACTGAGCAAACTCCTGAACAACCGGTTGCTAATAGCTCACCAACAGTAACATTATTACCTGAAACTAATAGATCACCATCAGTAACTTTACTGAATGAAAAGTTAGCACCCACATCCTTATCATCACCAATAAACTATCACCAACAACATCCTCCCACGATACATCAACAACAAACAAATCCAGATGTGTATATGATGTCACCTGATTATCAAGATCAAACTTCATTACAATTTAATCAACCTCAATCTAACATTGGACATCATATATTATCTAATTCAACTGCACCGTGGGACCAACCTCCATTCTTTATGGATAACGAATTATATGGTTTTGTGAACGCTCATAATTATAGTTTAATCGATGATTTGACGGGATTATATTCAACAATTATGAAAGATGTTGATGGAAATAATTCTGCCACTCTGTAACAATAATTCTGTAACAATAATGGTGATACAATAATGGTGATACAATATTATAAATTATTGGTCAATTTTTTTAATGTAGTTTTTTAAGTTTACTAAAAATTCTATTACATAAGCTACTTAATCCCACTTTTAGATAAAATTTATGTTTTGAGATTTCATATTAAGATTCGAAAAAACCACCTTTAAAAAAAAATAGCACATATTCATTTTGTTTTATTAATATTTTAAATTTAAAATTTGGTAAATTTGGTGACATGTTATCTGTAAAATTATATTATGGTGTAATATTATGTAAAAAAAAAAACATTTATATGATTCAAATTTTAAATTTAATACTATATATTTTTTTAAAAAAAATGGGTTAAATATATTTATTGTAGATAATTTGCTATATGTATATATGTATAAAGATTTTTTGTTATTAATAATATATATACAGTTTTTTAAATACGTATATATTGTTAATTATAAGCGTTTAATAAAATATATGAATAATTTGTTTATTACATAATATATTACTACGTATTACGTACGTATACGGCTGATCATAATAATAATAATAGAACATCTAAACCAAATGTTTTTAACAAGTGCATGCTTTATAAGTTCACCAATGTATATGTACATACATTACTAAGTTTTGGGGCTTAAAGCTAAGTACACCGATAGTTTACTTTGTAACTAGATCTGATTTTGATGATTGATCCGTTACTTTATTGGTATATAGCGTATTGCTAGTTAACATTCATTACTTAGCTACGGTAACTCAATATTTTATATAGTAAATTTTATCGTGAGTCCGATATCAAGCTAACCCACAGGTATTAGCTGCATGTATAAATTTTCAACTTTAAAAATTTCCGAGGCAACATAAATTCCGTATCTGCATTTCATGGCTCTGGTTCCATGCTGACAACGTCAATAAGACCTTCTTAGCCAAAATATAACTCTATTACGTAGAATGCTAATTTTATTCCCTGAACTGGTAAAACAAAATAACTACGATTATGGTCTTAGATAGTAAAATATAATTATCCGGAGCGTAGCGGAGGACAAGATTTTTGTGCGTCCGCACCTATTTTTAGATAGATGATCATCAATTTATCAACTATATCAGCCAATATATTTCTTTTTATTTTTAACTACGCCCCGGATATCTGTTTTCCTAGTTTACTGTATAACGATAACGATAACGGTAGTATAACGGTAGTATAACAGAATCTAATAAACGTAGCTTGGCTTAATAATTTTATTTGGTCTTAAATTAAGAAATATGCAGAAATATGTCGTGTCACCTTATCTCAAAAGTTTGATTGGGTATTACTAAGACCAATTGAATTATACGTATTGGTATGTGAATTAAGTTTTGGGACGAGTAAAATAAAAATATTAACAAAATATTATTCATTAGATAATAATACGTAGACCCCTGAGCTAATTAATAAGCGAGACAAATATAAACAAATATATATGTTGTGCGTCAGATGGTATATATATATTTACGAGGTCTCACCAGATCTAAATTAGAGTTTGTACCTAAAATTAAATTTGACCCCAA
Source organism: Racocetra fulgida (assembly GCA_910592135.1). NCBI lineage: Eukaryota > Fungi > Glomeromycota > Glomeromycetes > Diversisporales > Gigasporaceae > Racocetra > Racocetra fulgida. Next base: position 902 of record CAJVPZ010002211.1, on the reverse strand, counting down.
GCACCTAAAGTAGCAAGTAGCACTATCATATCTTTTAAACTATGCACGTACGTACGTACGTACGTATGTGTAGCGGAGAAAATATTATGATACCAGATTTTGTGTGTGTTTATGTTCGCGCCTATTTTAGATAGATGATCATCAAATTATCAACCAATATGGGTGACGCCAAGAGAAAACCAGGAATCCTAAAAATAGATTTCTATCCACAGCGAAATTGTGGGGTTTTTAATCGATTCAATGATGATAACACATGATTAAAGAACGTTATCATCATCGAATCGATTAAAAACCCGTAACTTCGTTTTCTCTGGGCGTCACCGGATATCTAACAGTATCTGTTTTCCTAGTAATATACATGTTGTAAGTGGAAACGAAATTTAAGAGAATTTGGAATTTCTTAGGATTACACGGTTAGGGTATAGGTTTATATAGAATAAATTCTGCCCAGAATTATAATTTTATAACGAAATTCCAAATTCCGTTCCCACTTACAACATATATATTGTACCCAGATTAGAATCGAGGCTATCCCAAATGAATTTTGTAATTTTGGCCCGAATTATACTTACCAAATTGAAATTAGGCCACACTAGGGATAGGATCGGCTTACAATAAGCCAGCTTCATCACAGCTTTTAAGCTGAGCTAAGCCAAGCTAATAAGCCAGCTCGAGCTAATCCTATATATATTTAAATTGCTTATATAACTATAATAGTTTATAAATTTTTTTTTCAATAAATCATTATAAAAATTATATTTATTTTAATATAAAATTAACATAACTATATTAAATAATTTATATTATTATAATTATTTTTAAGTACTTCAATTAATAAATCAAAGAATAAATTTTAGTAAAAAATATTTAAAATTAATTAATTATTAATAAATAATATGTAA